>JBBPNN010000349.1:0-28809 GCA_038090935.1 Hortiboletus campestris
TATTTAAATAAACATTGTCCATCTGAACAATATAACTATTTTGAATTAATTTCAGACAACATGTTATCCCGAAAGAGTTTATTATCTCTGCCTGAATAAGTGACCGATATGTATTGCAAACAAAAAAATTATCACAGGTACAATATATTGTACAATAAGTGGTAGGTTTGTCAGGCAGACATTTTCGGTCGTGCATCAGGTGTCACAACGGCAATCTGTGATATCGGACAAAAGACGTGTAACATACGAAGATGGCTCATAACTAGCTGGGTACATGAAAAGCCTTGACTTGCACCGCTGCACATCCTACTGCAAGGTAGCAAGTTCAAGCTCGAGCCTGAGGACTCGGAGAGAGGAGAAGAATTGCTTGCTATTGCTGCTGGTCCAGGCGATGTATTGATTGTTGAACGAGCCGACTAGTTGATTGGGACGTTGACGAGAATGTCATCGTTCGCACTGTCATAGATCCAAACGCGGCTGAGACTCCTCAGCGTGCCACGCCGCAGTGACAATGAAACGTCCGTTCGAAGAGAATCTGACCCCCAGACTCGCCGTCACCGTGTTCCAAGGGCCAAGTAGTCTCTGGCCACTCCAAAGAGGCAGTCCAGTCAAGCGATGGGATGCCTGTCAACTCGAGCGCCGCAAAACGATCGGACGCAGGTATCGAGTCGAGGTAGTTTACTAGCGTCGACATTTCGGCCAAGAATGCTTCATTGGCTGGTGTCGGGACAGAGAAGATGTCGAGCGTACGAGGGATGCCTTGAGTCGGGATGGCAGGCTCACTGGCGACATACTGTATATGTAAACATGTGAGGCACGCCGATTGCATGTCTTGAGAAATGATGATAATGAGTCTGATTAAGATTATAGGAAGGAAAACGATTGCTTGAGCATCGATGGGACGACGTCTGCGCCAGGATGTGTGGAAATTGGTAAGCACGTTCGAGTCACCTACCACGAGCATAGGCCTCGTCAACGAGTAATAACAATGCACTCTGGTGGCCTTGCCCCACGAATTCGCGTTCCCTGAACAAATGGTTTAACTCCCCTGGTTGATTGACGACCTCGAACTGCTCAAGGTCAAGGTCAGCCGCTAGGGCGAGATTTGCCTGCTAAGGAGAGTGGCGAGGTGGAAGAGAGTCCGGTGGATTGAGAAAAACCGTAGCAGCCTGGGAAAGGCCCAAGAAGAAAAGAGTTACTAGCAGTCCATACTTCCTCTCCAACGTCGAAGAGAACAAGCTGTTCGTGAAGGAACTCCTACAAAACTACCGCACTGGTAACAGCGACCCTCGCATTCCGGCGCGGGAGATGACAGTTCTACAGACCAAGCAATTTTGATAACCTTTTGCCCGCCATCAGGAAGCTTCACCCAATCCATAAAATTTTTCCATATCGCCTTGTTCGCCTTGGCGCCCAAGAGGATGTGCGCGGAATGTAACACCGCATCCAATCGAGACCGTGAGGGAGTCTATACCCGAGGCATTCACCACCACTGTTCCGTGGCGGTGTGTACGACCCCATTGAGGAGAAGGTATGCCACCGACCGAGAACGGGATACGTATGAGCAACGGCGGTGGGATTGATACGGGCCAGGCGACGATGACAAGGAAGGAATGGTAACGGCACCACCTGCGTCGTGGCGACCACATGGCATTAACAGATAGAGACAGGGAGCGGTTCGAACACGAGAAAGATATCGCGAGTACGATGGGGGACGACGATGGGACCGGGATCTGTATGAACAGGTACCGCCGCCGCCGCCGCCGCGAATGCATACGACGGACTTGGAAGTAGGACCCAGGCGTTCACCTGGGTGCGCAATTGACGGATCCGTATCTGCCGCGAACGGGTGGTGACGGTCGAGGGCATGCACCTTTGGACAATCATGGACCCTCCTACACGCACGGGCCGCCACAGGCGTTGTCGAACAGAAGCTCAAGTCCGCGTCGTGGACCGGGTGTTGCAGAGGACCTGCGTCCGCCCGTGAAACGCGTGTGGGAAGACAATGAGGCGTACCACGGTGTCAGGCTCTGTGGGGCTGGGAATTCCCCCCACGACGAGGGGTAGGCGTTAGAGGAGAATACGCGCCTGGACCACCATCTTCGTCTGTGACGACGACGACGGTGGTGACTACTGTGAACGGAACGGTCCCTGCGAGGTCGACGCGGGCGCGTACACCGCCTGTGTCGGCACCTCCGCCGAGTAGTGGTGCGAGCGGTGCGTTATATGAGCAGGGTGAGCGGGAGCAGCACGAGAGAGAAAGGGAACGAGAGAGGGTGAGAAAACGGCGGAGGAGAGAGCGAGAACGCGAGTATATGCGTGGAAAATATGGAATGGGGGGTACGATAGGAACAAACATGGATGGCGGAGTCCTCCGTTATTGGGTTCGCAGATGGGTTTTGGTCGGGATCAGGAGGGGGATATGGGAGGGGTGTTGTAGGGATAGGAGGGACGATCGGAGGAATGTTCCGCCTTCGCCTCCGCGTACGAGTTGAAGTGGGATGATGTTTGAGGAGGGGTGGATCTGAGCAACGATCTCTCGGACGTCTGCTAGGGGACGGCTATTGGATGCTCTTTTTTTCTTTTTGCGTTTGATCGTTTTTGAATGTTCACTAAGGGTGGGTAACGCGTGCATGTCGGTCGCAGAGAACACCAAATGATTGTGGGTGTGTGAATTGATTCGATAAGGACAATGGGCGTAGCATACCGGAGATTAGCGACCACCATCCTCATTCCATCGATCTCATTCCTAGCCGGGCATGTTTCCCAATATACGCTTCTGGCGAAAGGACGGTGAGCGCTGGCGGAACAATTGAAAGAATCGTGCTGACGAGAACACAATTAAAGAGTCCAGTGAAAGCGACCGCTCTTCCAGTATCGTTCATCGAAAGGAAGAAAAACCGATCATAATCGATTGTCCATATGACATATATTCAACCGCGTTCCTCGTTGATGGGAAGCACTTCGTGAGCGGCGACAGTGGGGGGAAGATTCGATGTTGGCGCATTGAGGATGGCGAGGAGGTGGGGACGGCAATGGATGCGGGGAGTTTGGTTTGCAACATGGCAGTGTCACAAGATGGAAAGGTGATCGTCGGTGGGGCGCTAGGTGGCCGGGTGATGGTGTGGAATGCAGAGAATCACTCAAAAGTGATCGAGTTCAAAGCGCATGGCGGTTTCGTGCATGCTGTCGACATCTCGCCAGACGCGACGAGAATTGCAACTGGATCAAGTGACAAAACTGCATGCGTCTGGTCGCTGTCGACTGGCGAGCGACTGCTCGGCCCCATGCAACACAACCACTACGTGACAGCGGCAAAGTTTTCGCCCGACGGACGCCTCATCGTCACTGCCACATGGGATCATGACTCTGTTCGGGTCTATGATAGTCAGAATGGCAGCCTCCTCGTCGACTTCCCAGTCAGGTTCCGCGGGTCGTACAGCAGCAACCAGTCCCTCGCCTGGGCCAGCGACAGCAAGGAACTCTTCCTCTTATCATACGACGGCTACATTCACCGTGTCGACGTGTCCGCCAAGACCACACTCTCGAAATGGCAGATTCACAGCAGTCAGAATGCGGGGTCCATCTCCCTGGCAAGCGACGGCACATTCATTGCAACCTCCGCTGGTTCATCGGTGTCGTTTTGGGACACAACGAGCCAAAAGCAAATCGGGACTGTCGCCGAGTTCTTTCATCGTATCTGGTCCGTGGCTATGTCATCAAACTGCGACCTTGTGGCCTGCAGAGACAAGAGAATCACCGTGCGGACGCTCTATGGCATCCTTCCATCTCACTACATTGACAACGTAAGTGTATCTGCATTGAAACAACTGGCAAATCGCAAACCGCTCTACTCGCCGTTGCAGGCCCGCCGCCATGAAAGAGCAGCGAAGCTCGAGAAAATCATCCAGGAGCTACGTGCTCAAGACGAGAGCCCGAGTATGTCACCCGCTACTCCGACGCATATTTCCTTCATTCACGTCTGCTAGATAACAAAATCACGGGTCTCGCAAATACTGTCCAAGAACTCCGCGACAGGTTCGCCGCATCTCAACGCGCAGCCAACCAGGAAAAGGATCGCCTCAACGAAACCATCGACTCTCTTCGCACACGCGACGAAACTTCAAGTGCGTCCATACCCACCGAGACCCATGTTCCGTTGACCTTCATGTCCACTAGGCGGCAGGATCGTACATCTCGAACAGACCATCCAAGAACTCCGCGTCCAACTTGCCGACGCTCAACGCAAAGCCGATGATCTCAACCATGCACACGAGCAGAAGCATCAATGTGAATCCCTGTATGCCCAAGGTCACATACAGGGTGCTGCGGAATGTCTTCTCGAGTTCGTGAATACCTTAAACGACGATGTGAGAGCGAACAAGTTCATCTTTGACTGGCTTGCCGGTGAGTTTCGGAGTCGTACATTAGGATAGAGTATTAATCGCTGCCATCAGAGTTTACCCACCGATGCATCGCGGCGCTGGAGAGAGTTGGCGACGAGGCATCGAACACTGGGAAACTAGACGAAGCGATTGCAGCTTACTCTATTGTGTTGTCGCTCGGTCCCTCAATCCCGAACACTGTACTAACGAAGTGGGCGAACATGATGCTCAGTCGTGGCTCAGCTGACGAAGCATCAAACGCTGCAACCAAGGTATACTCTCCGTGATGGTTCGAAGATAGATGGTCACGATCTTTCGGTTTAGTTCAAGGTTCCGAGGTTTGTCGTCTACTGCGTCATTTGCGACATTCTAGAACGGGATGGTCGACTCACGGAGGCAGTCGAATGTTTCCGACAAATGCAGAACGAGCTCCCAGAGGATGCGGGTGTGCGCGATGAGCGAGCGGAATGGGAACTCGGTGGGTGGTTGCAGCCCCAATCATCCATTGCCCTTGATACCTTGACATTGAACATCAGACTTCAAAGCGCGTTGTATGAAGGGATTAGAGCGGAGTGGAGATGTCGCCATGGACTCTGCGTCATACGAAGGCGCCGTTGCCCATTACTCTACGGCGCTGACCCTCGATCCTTCATCGGCAGTCTTGTTGACGAAGCGAAGCAGAGCACGAGCTGGGACTGGATCATGGCAAGATTCGTTGGAGGATGCCGACACGGTAGGTGTATCCTAACTTACTCCAGAGAGCAAATAATCAATACGACCCCAGGCGATCAAACTCAATCCATCATCTCTATTTGGCTACGAAAGAAAACACGCAGCACTACTTGGTACTCGCCGCTACGCCGAAGCGATCGATGCGCATAACGATATGCTCCTGATGCTTGAACAATTACCTGATTCTGTTACTCGGGGTAAATATTTTCCGACCTTACATGAAAATATCGTCTCAGTGTCCCACCTCTCGCAGAATTGCGTAAAGACTATGTGAGCCCATCGCAGACGGAAGCGGCTATTCGCAGCGCTATTAAGCGGACTCAGCGGGATGCTCCGCTGGTTGTCATTAACACGAAGACCGGCCGTCTTTGTGACCAGCGCGAGCGTATGGATCAATTCGAAGCTGATCCAAAATTCGCGGAACTCGTTGCATCCATGACGACAAGACTTGACCACTCTCGCATCCGGCAAGTCGTCCAAGAATACTTCCGATACGCCACGTTCTCCCATACATGGGAAGGAGCCGAACCGCTGTTCCACGACGTCCTTCATGGATCAGTACACAAACTGGCAGAATCATCTACGGTTTTGAAGTTGGTGATGTTCTGTACGACCGTGCGGGAAGCTGGGTTTCGCTGGGCATGGTGTGATACGTGTTGTATCAACAAGACAGACGGCTCGGTCCTTCAAGAATCCCTAACCTCGATGTTTCAATGGTATCACCAATCGTCGCTCACAATCATTCACCTCAAGGGTGTACTATCGGACTCGGAGCTGGATGCACTGGAGAGGAGTCTGTGGAACACGCGTGCATGGACGTTGCAAGAGTTCTTTGCATCCAGGGTCGTCCGTTTCTATACCGAAGATTGGAAGCCTTATCGTCCTGACGAGAAGGTGTACAACCACAAGGATTCGCCTGCCATCATGGCAGAGATGGCACGCGCAACCGGGACTGATGTACATGTCCTCCTTTCTCTTCGTCCAGGATCGGACAATGTACGACAGAAACTGTGTCTTGCTGCGACACGGGTTGCCACGAGGCAAGAGGATATGGCCTATTCCCTGTTTGGCATATTTGATGTCTCTAACCCGGTCACATATGGCGAGGGACAACAACGGGCTGTGGGTCGACTGTTACAAGAGGTGTTGACTCGGTCAGGGGACGTGACTATTCTGGCCTGGACGGGAACTGCGTCCGACTATAACAGCTGTCTTCCTGCGGAGATTTCTGTGTATCGCGAGCCAGCTTCGCCCTATGTTCCATCACCGATCGAAGATGGCGAGATGGACGTGTTGGTGACGGAACTACAGAAATCCTCAAAAAACATCGAGCCGGCTATGATGCTATACGATCGAGTCATTGTTCTCCCATCCCCGCGTCTCTCCAGCCGTCGGTTGAGCTTATCTTGCATCATGTTTCCGCTGAGAGGTCCGTTGGTCGCAAGCGGCGATTCCCCCCAGCATGTTTATCACACCATGACGTCTGCATTCGGGAACATCGAGATCAAGACGACGGAGGATTTGTCTAGCCTAAACAATCTGGTGCTCGTGCATCCGTGGCTGCGGTGCCTTCTTGATCCAGCTCTTCCATTCGAGGATGACGCTGAACTGTCCCCAGTCGACGGGGATAGCGGGGATGGCGATTCTGATGCACCGTTCACCAATCCGCCCCCTCCCTCATCATATACCGCCCCATCTTCACACCATGCCCCACAGCTCGACAAGCTTACCAGAGCGTTACGGCTTTTGGTGCGTCTCAGACAACCGTTTGGAGCGCTGCTGCTCGTTCCTCTCTCCCATGATGAATACAAGCGCGTTGCCTCTGATCATCCTATCGTCGTGCAACTACTTAGGGGCATTTCACCGCGTTACCTCGCACAGAAGATACGGACGCTAGATATCTTGTAATTGTCTTGCGTTGTTTCATGTAACAGATATATCGTCCTTTCGTTGTACCCCAGTGTGTGCCGAACAATGCGCGAACGGCCAGCGAGACAAGCACATTCATTCAGGCCAACCAGGATATCCCGATGCATTTCACCCAGGGGGACTTCCAAGCCACTCCATCCCTAAGCTATTGAGATTGGACCTTCGGAGTTGGTATGATCAAAATGTTTCAGGCGATTATCTACATGATTCGCCAAAATGAGGAAAAAATATCGCAATGGCACCTACTGTATCATGTTCAGAGTTCTTTCGTGCGCTCGAGTTTCCGCAAAAAGAGGAAAGGCACTTTTCATCGATTCAAAGTATCGACTTTTACTCTCAGCATTGAGCAATGGGAAGGCACAGTGGACTTCGCTTTGGACCAAGCATACGATCACTAAGAACCCGAGTTCTATCTTATGAACTGTTTAACATGCAAGCAGACCCTCGCGCTTGACTTGAAGCGTTCAAGATGAAATCTGCCAGTAGAGTTGAACGACAGAATACATTACGGTCGTATATATGTTTCTGTTCCTCATTCTCTCCGCACTACCCCAGAAACGCCCCCTGTCAGTATGCTCGGCAGCTCATCGCTATTGATTGCATACAACAAGGACACAGAACCGCCCATCAACAAAATCAGGGTGATCACAGTACCAGTGATCAAGACGAACGGGCTGACGAGGTCACATCGTGAATAACGGACTGCAAGACTTTAAAAAAGAGCGACAAACTCACCCGCTAACATCCCTCCGCTCGCACATCTCGCCTGCCCAATTCTGGACTTTGCCTACTTCACTGATGGTGGTCGTACAGGCACAGACAAAGCACTCCTGTCCTGCACGCGTCGTGTTTGTGCACTGACCGTGTCCAGAGCAACCGTTCGTCGAACCAGTGCAGGCAAGGAGGGAGCTGAAGCAAGACGAGAGCGCTTTCGCGGGCTGACCGACAAGCTGGGGACTCCTTCTCTGGGTACTGGGCGGATACGTCACCAACGCAAGGTGAACCGACTTGTCAGCCAATAGAGCGTCGATGGAAGCGCGCAAGGTGTCCGTGGCGAGTTTGTATTGCTCGCTGGACCTGCCGTATGACGCTGCGAGCTTGGGGATGCCCGTCAACTCGAGCGCCGCAAAACGATCGGACGCGGGTATCGAGTCGAGGTAGTTTGCTAGCGTCGACATTTCGGCCAAGAATGCTTCATTGGCCGGGGTCGGGACAGAGAAGATGTCGAGCGTACGAGGGATGCCTTGAGGCGGGATGGCAGGCTCACTGGCGACATATGTGTATACGTGCGAGGCACGCCGATTGCATGTCTTGAGAAATGATGATAATGAGTCTGATTGGGATTCTGGGAAGGAAAATGATTGCTTGAGCGTCGATGGGACGACGTCTGCGCCAAGGTGAGTGGAAATTGGTAAGCACGTTCGAGCCACCCACCACGAGCATAGGCCTCGTCAACGAGTAATAACAAAGCACTCTGGTAGCCCTGCCCCACGAATTCGCGTTCCCTGAACAAATGGTTTAACTCTCCTGGTTGATTGACGACCTCGAACTGCTCGAGGCCAAGGTGAGCCGCTAGGACAAAATTTGCCTGCTGCGGAGAGAGGCGAGATGGAAGGGAGTCCGGCGGATTGAGAAAAACCGTAGCAGCTTGCGAAAGGCCCAAGAAGAGAAAAGTCGCTAGTAGTCCATACATCCTCTCCGACTCTGCAACAGACGTTGAGGAGAACAAGATACACGTGTTGACGCTTGTTTGTTACAACAGGAAACTCCTACTAAACTACTGCACATCACAACGATCCTCGCCTTCCGGTGCTGGAGAGTACAGTGCTTCCCCGTCGGGACCAGGCGGCTTCTTGAAATTTTTGATCACCTTTTGCCCGCCATCAGGTAGCTTCACCCATTCCATAAAATTTTCCCATATCGCCTTATCCGCGGTGTTCGCCTTGGTGCCCAAGAGGACGTGCGCAGGATTTAACAACGGATCCTTAGGGTCAGTATCCCCGCCCTCGGCGAAGATGGTCAAGGTTGATGTGACCTCCTTTGGAGAGGACAGCCATGTGCCTTTATCAGTCAGGGTATACTCGGACAACACGGACGCTGCCCTCAAGGCTTGAAGCGGGAACCGCGGGTATTGATGGTACCACTTCGAGTATGCCAGCGCCCAAGGGACCTAAAGGCGATCGTCAATTTCTCGCACGTTAAAATGTCTGGAGCACGGAGGAATACCTGGCCGATCGCGCAGAACAGTTCGCTCTCTTTGATGTTCGTCGCACTCTTGTCAAAACGGGAAAGGAAACGAACAGGCTCCCGATTGGTTGGCGGCGTCTAAAGTGTCCTCATGTAAGGTTATCTTCTCTCGAGACAAATTACTGCAGGGTACCACCAAATCCTTGTTTCCTTGCTCTACGATCCAGTTGAACATTGTAAGGACGTCACCCCCACAATCTTTGAGGTTCGCAGGATCCGACGTTGGACCTACGAGGAAAAAGTGGTCCTAAAACGACACCAGTCATTTCCACATGGGAATATGTCATATAGCAATGACGCCTACGCGGAAACCGTACAGTCGCGCTACCGCAGAACCGGTTTTACACGCTTGTTTCTCTGCAGCATCGTTATAAGTGACCGCAACATCAACTTCCCCAGCGGCAAGAAACCCTAGGCTTTCGGTTGTGTCTCCAAGATACCAGCCAACCTGATTGCGCACTCGTTTCAGCGATACAACAGTTAGAGTGGATATGGACGAACTGTAAAAGGTGCGATTCCCTTCTTGTCACAGTACTGGATGAAGGCATCGGCCCACGCGCCAATGAGGCCAGATTGGCCAGCCCCCCCGTTGGCGATTCGCAGCCGAATCTCCTTCCCACCCAACCCACCGTCATACACGGCCTGTGGTTGGATGGATGCATCCGCGATGCAAACCCCGGACCCAACGAGTAGCCCGTCAGGAACTTTCAGAGCAGAATTCGATCTAATCGGCAAGCATCAGTCAAGGAACAGACACAAGTTCAGACATGCCCCACTTTGAATGACGCAGGATGTGCTCCATAGTCGCAACTTGCGGGGCTGTCCGCGGTGGCCAATGATTTATGTGGCAACGAATGCCTCTCTAACTCAGATCCACAAAAGATTGATGAAACGAAGAAGCCATGCTGACACAGTGGGGTGTGTTCGGCTTAGTGTTAAGTGTTCACGAAATTGAACTTGGTGCTGGCACGATTCAATTATGATCGAACAAGTCCCAAAGGGAGTAGAAGAGAACCTGAGGGCTTTAGCAAGCAGCCAATCGCCTCCAGTGCAATGGCCTTGTACCGAGACACTGGGTCAACACAACCCCAGATTTTACCAGCAACTCCAGAACAGGCTTGTCTTAAGACGGACATTACGCTAGCCTCCTATCGCGATCATCGGGCATCTACTGATTTTACTGTGGGCGTTATCCGCCCAAACCCCACAAGGCAAGGCATATCCACCATGTTGTACTCCAGCCGCTTACTTCCGTGGTACTGAATTGCAGCCTTGTAACATGATGACGTTTACAAGTAATGCAATAAAAAAAGATAACTCATTCTTGGGTACTTCGCCTGCGGACAGATAATATCGTTCTGCCGACTTGAAAGGCGCGACAGATTGAATTTGGATGTATGGACCGTGCGTGGGAACCGACAGCTTGATGCCCTGCTGAGTTTGAATCTGCAAGGTTGTCCTGTTAGTCATTGAACTATAAAAGCTCTTTCTCTGCCTCCCACCACCTCCGCTTGTTGTACTTGGCATCGTCGGCGTCGTTCACAATGTCGAATAAGATTGTGGTGAGCTGCTCACCCGACCTTGGTTGTAGTAGTCCAGTCAGGTAACAGAGAAATTTTTGAGCCTACCATCTACCGGGCCGTCATAGACGAAGTCATTGCTGCCATTAAGCCCGAATTCGACGAGTATGGCGTTAGCGAAGATGTCCTAGCTGACTTGCAACACGTAAGTGGTCGTTAGTCCATGGTTGAATGTCCGATGGGTGAGTTGACCATCTCTGCCCGCCCGTAGAAATGGCAAAGCAAAGTCGTTGCATCACACGTCGCTGAGTTTGAGCCACAGCCTCCGCAGGCTACCCAGCATCATCCTGTTTACCCGCCTCATCCGATCCATATGATGCCGCACCATCCCCATTATCCGCCCCCTCATAACCCGTATGCAGCCCAACCGCAGCAATCAGCGCAGGTGAAAACTGAGCCGGTGGATAGCCGGTACATCCTGAGTGGTCCTCCCGGAATGTCGCCTTACGCACTTCCCCCCCTTCCTGGCCCTCAGCTAAATGGAATGAAGCCACCTGCGTATCCAGGGGGACAGCAAGGCGTGTTATCTTTCCCCCCTCATCCACCGCATCTTGCGCGTCCCGCGGCCATCCCGCGACCATATATCCCTCCTGCACCGGCATCCGCGGCTTCGCAACTTCCCCCAGCTTCAACAGCAGCACAGCAACCCTCTCAGTCCAATCAAGCTACGCAACCCGCGGCCGCATCTCAGCCAGCGGCACAAACAGGACGTTCGGCAGGTCAGGCGATCCCTCAAGTGGACGGACCGTCAACCTCTGATTCGGAATCGCCGTCACCTCCGCCAAGCCAATCATATGCACCTCGGCCTTCCCACCCGTCATTGCCTCAACCCTCACAGATATCCAGTACGTCTCAACCAGGGGATGAGGTAATAAACAGCGACTTGGATGATTCTGACACGGAGGGCGAGGAAGACGCAGAAGAAGGTGGCCAAGGAGACACGGACATCGTGTTCTGCACTTACGACAAGGTTCACACGCTGGATTGTATTTGTCGTTGACCTTACCGTGGCTTTACAGGTCGGACGAGTGAAGAACAAGTGGAAATGTATCCTGAAGGACGGCATGATCCATATCAACGGCAAAGATTACCTATTCGCCAAATGCACAGGGTAAGATGCCTTTCGGACTTTCGGACTAATAATCTCACCAATTATTTTCTGCAGTGAATTCGAATGGTAGTTGTGTCTTTGCGCGCTTTCTTCTGGGACTGCGATCGTTAGATTATCTGCATTGCACATTGCTACACTGCACATTCAAGTCAATACTCATCAGTAAGATCGTCGCTTTCCATGTATAACACCATCCGCCATCATGCAGCAACGGCCGATGGGATTATGTGTAATCCCCCTAGACTCCAGCGCGCCGTCCGCACCAGCAACCCAGCCTATAGCGTACGTACCGCGCTTGCGAGATGTTGATCATGATGATTGGATGCTGGATTGAAATTCACAATCTTCCCGAGGGGTTGACGGTGATTAAATCGCCCGTTTCGCAGCAACGCGCGGGGTCGTGGATTCGAAACATGGAAGATACACTGCCTTGATGACTTGCATCTCGCTTCGCACTGCGTTGTCACCCCGACACGCGTAGGGACGACGGCGAACAAGAGGTACGAATCCACTGTCGACCCTGTGACGACGACGACAATCGATGGTGTGCAACTGTCCGACGCACGATTGTTCGATCAAAAGGTGAAGAAACTAAAAGGCTCTCACGAGCGCCGACACATTCTGAATCCGACCCCAGGGGTCATGCAGTCGCTCTTTCCTTTGAGGGGTCGTTTCGTCCTTTGTCTAAGTTTTCCCTGCACTACAGTAGTTGTCAATTGGGATGCTACATGCGGATCTATCACGATTTACATGATCATACTCGCTGATCACCCGACGTGGTCCAAAAAACACACACGCACACACACCTAGGGCCTCACCGATTCCATATCAGATGGCATCGCATCATGGAAGAGAATACCAGTGTGTTGTAGACACCCATTCTAACCCCCTGTTTCATCTTCGCAACCGAGGCGGATCAAGGACGCGCCGCGGAGGTGGGAAAGGGTCCAACGATTGTGGCAAGTTGGCAACACGTCCCCTCGTCGACCTTGTCTGTTCACCGGCGGCAGTTCCGTTTGGCCCCCGCCGGGTTTCGAGCTGGCTGTGGGTCTAGTGTGTGAGGGACTTGAGCCTAGGCTGCCTCGCAAACGCCTCGTGGGGGACAGTCATGAAAATCGGAAGGGGAACACCAGACATCGTGCCAGTGCATCATGATCTCGCGCCCATAGCCGCCTGCCATGCGATTCTGGATGGGTCCCATAATGGAGACGTTGGACGAAAGCCAACGTGGGCCACATCCCGGTCAGCTCGCTCTTTCGAGTGGGATACGTGTTCCAAATTTCGAAAGGGTCCTGCAGATGGGAACAATCAGCACAGCCTCTTTCTCGCGACTGTCCACATGATCGATTCGGATCAGCCTTGGCGCGCGAAGATGTCTGAAGGGCGCAGCAATATTGATTCCAACGAAGCAGCAACACGAAAAAGGGAGCAGGGCCGCGATGGAACAACAGACGACCCGAGAATGGGAGACAGGAGTGTGGGTCATGTGGACCCAGGCCATCCCATTCTTTCATAAGAGTCCTCTGCCGATCACACAAAGTTGTCCTTCACATTTACGCCCTCTCTCTCTGGTGCGTATTGATGCCCGGAATGATCCGTTCCATTTAGAGCTCGCGTCTGCAGATAGAACGGATAAGATCTCCAGCCACTTGATATCAAGGGTACTTGACTCATAGGCTCAGCATGAGAAACAAGGTTGGGGGTTTCCTGCGGAAAGCGCGGTCGATGATCACCCGATCAGCCAACCCAGAGGGGAGGCGTCCATGCCAAGGTAGGAACTTTGTTGACATGTTGGCAAGAATAGTGCCATGTTCGGTAAGTCCTGACCCTTGAGGCAAGCACTGCGGTTCTCATGCAGGATCCGATAGACGAACACATCGCCGCTTCCCGAATTGTGCCTTTGTGGGTGTTGGAGTAATCAGATGTGAAACCCAGTCTGCCCGTTCTCAGGCGAAGGGTTCCCCCCCCCTTGATACACAGGTAAAAATGGACGTACCACGCGAGACGAAAGGGCGGAAGCCTTATCGAGGTAAGAAGTCGTGTCCCGTCCGTGCGTCTGAATCTTAATATGGTCCGGATTGATTTCAATGGGATGCGAAAAGGTCCGCGCTGTACTCTTGAATCGTGCCGCCAATACGGGTGTACAGATCACGAGATGAAAGGGACTCAGGATGGTTGGCAAGGCAGCTTTGTATTACTATGGGGTTTTTGTCGGGAGGATCACATTAGTATGGCGTGTTCCTTCTCACCCCTTACGATGGCTGTCTAAAATTGATTGTCATTTGTTTGATGCGGCCCGGTGCTGTCACTGACAGGGAAAGCTTTGATTGATCTGGCGAGTAACTGCTACGTACTAGTAGTTGCCAAGGATTGGGAACCGTATTGAATGGGCCGGATCAACAAAAATATTTTAGAGAGCGTGTGGGGGACGCCAATGTTGGAATGGCCGCATCTGCTTAAACCCTACCGACCGAAGTAGTAACATGGTATGATGTGACGGGCCTGAATTTATCTCTACTTGGAGTGAACGTACACAGTGACTAGATGGAAACAAACATGGCACGAGGTTTTGCGTTTCGTCATCGCTTCCGTTATTTACAATTAAGCCAAATCCATAACAATGCATCATGGAACAGAGCATTTAGTGTAAATAGAGTACACGAAAAGGAAAAGAGGGAAAAATATCTGGCCGTCCAACGGACGCTGGTTAAGACATCTATAAATCTGGTTGCGGGCTCTAGCCAATCTAAATCAGGGGGACATACCAAATGCCCTGCATGCATTTTTTTTTCACTATTCGGGGTGCCCATGTCCCTTGTCGTGATTACAAGCACTGTCGCATTGCATGCTGATAGAGCAAGGTAGTTTATCACTGCTGCACCCAATAAGAACCCGAAAATAGTCACCCCGACCGTGGTCCTAATGATCGCAGAGCCATATCATCGACAGGTTCTCTGCGGTACGGGCGTCGTTGCAAAGAATGGAGCGGTGCAAGATCCACCCTGGACGGTCCGATAGTACCTGCAGAATCCTCCGAGGTCCTCACTGCATAAAGCTGAGTGGGTGGTGCAGAGCGGAATAATTGAGCAGGTGGTGGAAGATAAATCTGGGAGTGACTGTCACGGGAGGGTTGTGTGGTTGCTATTGCCTGCGAATTGTATACGAATGCGTTTTCGTCCTGGCCCCCAGAGTCGGGAATTGGTTGAAACACACCGACCCTGGATGAGGGTCGATCAAAACTCGAAGTAGATTCTCGTAGAGAACTCGGATATGTACAAGCCGATTCAGGTCGATATTGCACACCTCTGTTTTCGACAGGAGAGCCGGTGGGCAAAGCTGCAGCATGACGGGAAAGGGGGGCAGGATTGGCGATCGACGAATAATCAGCAGACCGACCCTGATCAAAAGAGGCTCTCCGGTCCTTGCTCGGAGCATTGGGTTGATGATCAGGAGCCCCCGACAAAGATGGACGACGAAATTTGTACTCAATATCCTCGGTGTCAGGTCTCAATGGGGGTAGCGTGTGAACGGCTTCAAGAGGTGGGAGAGGTGAGGGCATGGAGTATTGCGGAATTTCGGAAGGATGATGGAAGGCGGTAGGGTGGGAAGCCTGTGGACTAACTCGACAGGGTTCCTGGGTCAACGTTGGTGATGACGACCCTGGGAAATGGGAAGGCTGGGCAGGATATGCGGCAGGGAATGCGGCGTAAGTTCGCGCCACGGAGGTGGGTACTTTAAGGACATCCGTACGAGCACGGGTATCATCTCCCTTGCGATTCTTGCCGACACGAGTGCTCTGGAAGACCCCCTCCGGGACCAAGAGTTCAGCAACGCCAGGAATATCGTCGATAGTGCCAAGTTGGTCCACGGTGGCTTGTGTGAAATAGGCAGCTATTCTGAGTTAGGATAAGACGCACAACGAATGCGTGGTTGAGAACTTACTCAGGTGCCACTTTCGGCGACCTTTTTCTGTTTCAACCCAAACAGAGTATGTTTGCTTCACTAAAGGGTCCCAGTCTCGTGGAGGTTGCTTATCGCAAGTGCTAGATTAGATCTAGTATGAGGTAGGAGTAAAACATTTATGCAAATATAGTTACCCCGAGTGACCTGCGTCTGCAGGCGGCGTGTACTTTTCATAGTAGAAGAGGAATTCCTAGAATGATAGAAATAAGCGGCCCCATGTGTCAACGGAAACGAAATGAGACCGCACGTCTCGCACGCGGGAGGGGCTCCAACGACGACCTTCAGTGAAGCGTTCGATGCCGAGACCGGTAATCTCAGTGTGGGGACCTCTTTCCTCCCAGGCATAGACACAACCCGAACGCAAGGCAAGGCGCTCGTCTGCATCAAGCCGCCTGGTGATCATGGGTAGTACCCGGCGCTGGACAGCATAGAAAATCTTGTGCGCGTCACGGGTGGAGCGGATACGGACATTTGTGCAAGTTGGTCTCTGCTGCATTGCGCGTCAGATGGGCAAGAGATGGAGTATGGGAGGGAAGAGTGGCGGGGGGAGCCCGAAGGGTCAAAGGAGGGAACGAAGGAATATATATTCTGTGCGAGATCTGGTGGGGGAGGAGGCTATTTGGTAATTTAGTTTGGTAATTAATTAACCCATTTTCTATACCCAGGGACAGCGGTCGCAGATAGATTTTATCAGGGAGCTGTCGACGGAAAAGGCGATACTATGATAATTCCCGCAAGCAGCCGCAACCTTATTGGTGCAATTGACCCAAAAGGTTGGTCGTCAATCTCGATTGCTGCCCGAAACTCTATCACTTTATTACAACTTAAATCACACCAGCCACCACCCCAAATAACAACGAAATGTACTTCCGCGCGGTGTTGAAGCCACTTCAGAGGGTATCCACATCCCGGCCTGTCCTCTCCACTCTCGCGGCATACTCCGGCTCGCCATCGCTACACCCTGCAGATCGGTCAAAATGCCGAACAAACTATGGAAAGTCCCGCGATCACCGACCAGAATACAACACCGAACCAGACCTGAGATCTCCAGGGATATTGACTTTGAAATCTCTTTTGTTCTTATCAGATAATCCATTCCCTTTCATCGAACTGTCTATAAGTTTTAATCTAGTATGTACTTTCGCACCCTTTCTGATTTGGTTCTGATTTGGTGCTTCCGGTATAGTACGACTGTTTGCATTCTACGCCGGTTGATCCTGCCGTCTCCTTCCAGCTCCCTCCAGAGAGCAAGCCAGTATCCGCATCCTCAAGACCCCCGCGGTTTGCGATGCGCCACTCTGCGATTGACACGTTACACATGACGTGCAGGTTCCTCAGACTCTGCTGATGCTGACGGTCCCCGGCCCCGTCCTTCAGAGATCCCCTGCTAAAACGTTTAACTACGCTAATTCTCAATCAAATTTCCGTCTCTTACTAAATAAAGCCTCTTTTATACGTTTTTATACGTCATGATAACTCGTCTTGTCCCCCACGCTCCTGCCCCACCTTTTTGTTTTACTGCACACCCATCAATACGGACGTCGTGCGTTGTACCCTTGTTTCACGTGCTCCTCGGCACCTCGCGAACGGGGTTTTGCTGGCTCTCACTCATACCAAGGGATCCTCGCTATGGGGAAATGAATACCCCATTCCCCTCCACTAATTATTTCTATCCCCATTTGATCCATCCGTTGCAACGTTCCCTGAGCGCTGTTTACTAATAAGAATATCACTTTCCCATGGCAGTCAACCACAATTATACATCACAACAATTCGTATCATAGCTACGGTCTAATGACACGCCAATTGAGACCTAGCTTTTGTTGTTCTTCTGGCAGCGCCTCGGCTTCACTTCTCTATGGATCCTAACGCCGTCCTCTTCACGAACGTGCGTCCATTCCGACCAAGCTCCTCTCGGCCTCTCAGAATTCCAGAATAGTAGGGTTCTGTTCTCCATTTATGGCTGGATGGGCAGAACCACCTGAATATGGATGAGCCCGACGGACCGTCGTCGTCAAGTCACTCCACTGCAAATTCTGAGACTTTTGGATCTAAACTTTGTTTTCGCACAGCCCAGCTTTCGTTTTCCCTGCGTGACGAAATCCATGCACAATTTAGACTGCATCTGGCTCCATCATTTGGACGATGAGATGCGGACCTGTGGCGTCGTGGAGTGCTCACATAACCTGACGTTGAAGGGAAAAATGAGTCAGCATTCTCGACCTCGGAGAAGATTCGGCTCCAGGATGACAGCGAACGTGCGGGTTGGAGCCTCAGTCCAAAGTCGGGGCGTAGCAAATACGAATGGAGAGACAGGAGTAGAACCCACATGTGGCGGCGAACGGCGAACTCGCCGGCACTGCAACCGACTTATTTCAGTTGTGCTTTATCAGTGGCCGAGGCTTGGGCCGAGGAGGTGCGTCAACTTGCCGACATGCCATACACTTGTACATATACAGCGACTGGCACCGTGGGTTTGCGGTAAAACTACAGAATCATACATTGTTCCACATCCTGTCTACAAGTACAAATGCACCAAGAAGAGAAACGGATAAAGCAAGAGTGTCTAATCAGAGTAGAGACAACATAGCAATGACGATAGTAGACGGGCATGTTCTCACGGCGTGTCCAGAGATGTATCAGAGATAGGGAAGGGGAATCAAGTCAAGCTAGGGTAGAGGGTCATGAGTATTTCCTCGTCCACTGGATGCCTCCGGGGTGGAGAAAGATTTTGAAGGTAAACTAGTGGTGCAAGTGTCTGCCCTTTTCTATCCAAACTCGCTAGAGCACGGGGTCCGTCACCACCAGGCGGAATCGTGGCCCGGAAAACTGAATTATACAATCGTGTTGGTGAAGGGTATGGAGCGAATTGTTGATGCGACGGTGTATGGTTTCCCTGCTCGTCTCTGTGCACACGGTGCCGAGCCGGGTTATGACGAGCACTTCTGTATTTCCCAGGGGGAACTTCGAGGCGGGCGAGTTCGGGTACGTCGGAAATCGTTCGTAGGTCATCGGCTGTGTCCGCAGTGAAATACGCGACTGAAAGGCGCAGTTAGCAGGATGGGGGCTCTTGAGCAAAACAGAGACACACTTAGGTGCCATTTTCGACGTCCCCGCGACGTATCGACGTATACGGAGTACGTTTGTTTGACAAGCGAAGAACGTACAGGTTCTTGACGGTGATTATGGTGGGTGCGGGATCCAGAGCCGAGGCTAGCAAACACAGTGAGCCACCTAGAAGAAGGTAAAAGATCATGAACGAACGTCGTATCTGAGTCTGAGTTCAAGTCCATATCGACTGGGTCTGGATCTTTTTCTTGATAGAACAAGAATTCCTAGAAAACCATGAGCTGATGGTTCTTGGAAGACATGCTGAAACGAGTTCACGTCTCGAACACGACTAGGACCCCATCTTGTTGCAAATCGGTAAGTGGCTAGTTGTGCGTTGGTGAGATGACCTGCCTTTTGCCATCTGTCCATCTTTCAATGCCGAGCTACGACTCTGGTTCGAGAAATGACTGTAATGGCGGTTAACGGATGTACTCACCCCGGTTGCTTCTGGGTTAGGCCCACGCTCCTCCCAGACAAAAACGCTGCCAGATGCAATCGCTCTTCTCTCTTCTGTATCCAAACGTCTGGTCACCATTGGTAGCACGCCGACCGCTACCGCGTGAAATATGACTTGGGCATCCTGAGGCGATCTGTGGCGAGGAGTTGGGGTCCATACGTTTTTTTCGGCAAGGACTCGAATACTGGCGTACCGCACACGAAGTATCGTACAGGTGGGTTGTTGCATCTTCGATCGCAAGACGGAAATGCGTTGCGCGTGGTAGACGTACGGGTGGGAAGTGGTGGATTTAATGAGCCTAGTATTCAAATCGTATGACTGGGTGAGAATCATTCGACACTGCTCTCGCAGGCGTCGGCGAGGTGTTTAGATGGCGGTAAAGAGACGTGGGGGAAATGAAGGTACAGCAACTTGACCTTAAATATCAGAGCACCAAGCCCATTTGACGATACAACGACACTTTAACTTTAACAGTTAGCTAGCGTGATGTAAAACGGCTGATGGTCGGTTGCGTGAGGGTCCTGATGCGGGTACAGGCTGATGGGAAAGCGATTCAGAGCCAAACGCTCATTGGTAGATCACTGAGCAAGAGATCGCAGTGGCAGGTGGCTAATAGACTTTTAGGGTCCCCGCCTTGGAATGGATTTGGGTGTTCCTTCTCATTCGCTACATAACCGGCGGGGCTAGGCGGCGACGTTGCGAGCATTGCAGCACAATTAAACTGATCACTTCACAACACACCAACACAAATTTTAGAGCTAAGCGTTTCGAAATGTATCCATGCATTCCATCTGACGGGAACAATTCAACTGCCTAAAACAGGATCGATCAATGCTCTCATGAGGGAAGCGATATTCGCTTGGGGTCCCCTTGGGCCACTATCGATTCACCGTCCTGTGTTCTCGTATAATATGGAGTCACTGATTATGATTTCACACCATAATACTGCTATCACCCCAGATCGATGGCTGCATTAACCCCGAAACGGGTAGCTCCGCGCACGGGTTACTTTAGATTCATGCCAGCGCCGTCAGCCGCTGTGGCTAACTATGATATTGATCAAAAGGGGAATCTGGAAAATAATTTTTTATTTGAGGTCGACGTGGAGAGAGAGCGCGTTCGAAGGTTCCAATAGTCAGGGGGACAAGTTATTACGTCAGCGACCACCAAGTTGCCTATTCCGATTTCGACTTTATGATCTGGCGGCGAGTCAGTGGTCCTCTCGCCGCTCTCTGTCGTATATACCTCCCAAGGCGCCTGGGCTCTACTTATCAAAACATAGCAGTCATGTCCGTCCAGCAGCCTGCTTGGAATATCCCGACTCGCCAGATAGAAGAACCAGTTTTGAAGGTGTACAATTCTTTGACCAAGACTAAGGTATGGATTCGATCATCCACCGATAACCCACAGCTTCACGTCCGCGCAGACAGAATTCGTCCCGAGAAACGGCCGCCTTGTCAAATGGTATAACTGCGGGCCAACCGTATACGATGCCTCTCACATGGGTCATGCAAGGTTGGCTGTGTTCGATCGAGTCACGTTGACCTTGCCCTGACAATGCATGGTCTGAAGAAACTATGTTACCCAAGACGTTCTCCGCAGGATCCTCTCAGATTATTTTGGCTACGACGTCCATTTTGTCATGAACATCACCGACATCGATGACAAGGTATGTCCCCGATTTTCTTCCTCTTCGCGCTCCTGATGTGGAAAAGATCATCCTACGAGCGCGTCAACGTCATCTTTTCGAGAATTTTCGGACTCAAACGTCTTCGCTCACTCCTGATCTTCTCGCTAAAGTGCAAGACGCCTGGCAGTCACATGTCTTGGACAAAGTATCCAAAGGGTTACCGGAGAGCATCAAGCCAACTGCAGAAAGCTTGCATGTACTATGGCCCCAAATTGAAGCTCTCCGAGATGACAGGGCTCAAAAAGTCGAGTGCTTGAAACGGGACGAAAAGTTTGAGATGAATCTTGGCGCTGCTGTGGGTTCTTTCCCTCAGTATGCAATAATTATTTGACTGTGCATCACAGATTCGTACAGCTTCCGCACTATCAGTCGCTCGCCAAGGCCAAAAAGATAGGGAATCTGCCATGACTCTATTAGACGAGTCCCGGGATATACTGGCAGCATCTCTAGACAAAGAGGTGATTATCTTTTGATCAGATCGGTACATAAAGCTTATTTGTCTGCGTAGTTGAAAGATACGGTGTCCGATCCATCTATTTTTCGTGCGCTAGCCGCCTTCTGGGAGGACCAGTTTTTCAAGGATATGGATCGTCTGCGGGTTCGTAGACCTGACACGTTGACACGCGTGACGGAGTATGTTTCAGAAATCGTAGAATTCGTGAAACGTATCATGGAAAATGGCTATGCCTATGAGCATGAAGGCAGCGTGTACTTTGACACCGTCATCTTCGATTCCTCGGAGAATCACACCTACGCTAAGTTAGAACCTTGGAGCAAAGGAAATAGAGAATTACTTGCGGAAGGAGAAGGTTGGTCCTTGAAATTTTTGAAATGAATCCTCGGAGTGACATTTATCTCCATACAGGTGCACTCTCGATTACTACAGGCAAACGTTCCCCTTCAGATTTCGCTTTATGGAAAGCGTCCAAGTCAGGGGAACCCTCGTGGCCATCGCCGTGGGGTCCTGGTCGTCCTGGTTGGCATATCGAATGTTCGGTAATGGCCAGTGCAATATTTGGTGAGAACATGGACATACATTCGGGTGGCATCGATCTCGCATTTCCGCACCACGATAACGAGATGGCTCAGGCCGAGGTGAGACAGTAACTCCGCGGGCCAAGACGTCCAGTCTTTCTCAAAGTCGCACAGGCATACCATGAGTGCAACGCGTGGGTCAACTATTTTATCCACACGGGCCACCTGCACATTGAGGGTCTCAAGATGAGCAAATCGTTGAAGAACTTCATTACCATTGACGTGAGACTCCTGGTGTTTTTTGCCCCCCAAATCGTTTACCGAAGTTATAATCCGAAATCAGGATATCTTACAAAAATTTACCCCGCGTCAACTGCGACTAGCGTTCTTGTCGCAATTATGGAATGCCAAAGTGGATTTCTCTGACTCACTCATGACAGGCGAAGTGAAAACGATCGAGACCACTTTCAACGTACGCGTTGCAATTGTGTGCAAGTGTATATGTCTGACCCCTCCCCGTAGAACTTCTTCGTGACAGTGAGAGCTCTGGTGCTGGCCAACGAGGGAAAATCGGATGGATATCATCACTACGAAGAACCCGAACGGGAACTCATGAATGGGTAACCATGGTCTCGAGTTCTACTTTATCACATCTTACATGTTCTTTCAGGCTTAATGAGAGCAAGCTGACGTTTCGCTCCGCACTTTGCGACTCCTTCAATACCCCCGAGGCACTCAAAATACTGCGCGATTTGGTCTCACGCACCAATGTTTACATCAGCACCCGCTCAAAGTCCCTAAACATTGCTTTGGTCGAACAGTCGGCCCGATGGGTTGGAAACATGCTGCGGATGTTCGGTCTCGGGGAGGGGGAGAAGCTCGAACTAGGTTGGGGCCAAGAGACCACAGACGATGCGAATGGTGCCAACGTCAGTATCCATGCTTTCACAAGATGTTTATCTTAACCGCGTTCGCGCTAGCGGGAAGAACTTTTACTTCCGTATCTTCGCACACTTTCCTCTTTTAGGGATGGTGTCCGACAGTTGGCCATTGCCAAGGGGGATGATTCTTTGAAGGAAATCTTGCGACTCTGTGATCGGCTTCGCGACGAAGACTTGGTTCCGTTGGGCGTGGCACTGGACGACCAAGAAGGTATCTCGTACACCCTTTACAGTCGTGCTCATGCTGAAGTCTCTCCGCAGATGGTAAAGCCCTCGTCAAATTGGTTCCTCCGTCGGAACTGATCAAGGCCCGCGACGAGAAGCGGCAGAAGCTCGAGGCTCAGGCAGTCAGAAAAGCGGCATTGGCACAAGCCGCAGAAGAAAAACGCCTTGCAAAACTAGAGAGGGGTCGTACGCCTCCTGGAGAGTTGTTCAAACCGCCAAACGTCCGCGATGGCGAATACAGTCAATGGAACGAACAAGGCATTCCTATAGCCGATGGTGAGGGCGGGAAGCTGAGTAAAAACCTGGAAAGGAGGCTATTGAAACAGTGGACTCTTCAGAAAGAATTGCACGAGGAGTTCTTGGCGTGGCAGCAGCAACAACAATAGCAACTTTTTTCCGTCCCATTCACCAGACTTTCTCATGTAAAGGGGCATATATCTTCAAATATACAGTAGATTACTGGTTACCAATCGCATCCCTTTACAATGAGATCGGCGATGGCTTCTAATCCAAGTTTGTCCTGTTCATCGAACCCACTCAACACGAGGCAATCCAGATCCAGGACCCCCAATGCCACCTGATTATTTCCGTTCTGTAAAATCAGGGGACAGACGATCTCACTTTTGGTCTCTCCATCGCAGGCGATGTGGCCAGGATAGTTATCCACATTTGGGACAATTAATGTATTTTGTTGTAGGAATGCGCTGGCACACACGCCTTGGGTGCGAGCTGGAGAGACGTTGATAAATTGACACGCAGGTTTTCCACAGAACGGCCCCAAAAAGAGCGTGTTCTCATTTGTCGCGGTGCTTTGATCCCTCGAAGGCACCCCGACAAAACGGGGTTTAGGCAAAAGGGACGAGATGAGGTAGAATCCTGCAATCACGCTGTCAGAAAGCGGGCTCTAAGGTCTAGGCCGCTTTACGTGCGTCGAGGATCGATGGAAATACCGGTCAAGATCGAGGCGCGATCGCGACCAGGGACGAGAGATGTGCGACCAGAGCGGACGGAAACGCTGCTCACCACACCAGTTCACGGCACGATCGCCGTTTCCGAAATGAGGTTCGAAAGCGAGGAGGGCATGGTATATCAGAGAAGATGCGTTGGCCAGGTTTGTCACCTGAAAATGATGTTCGGTCGGCATGACACACGTAACGAGCGTGCCATACCCAGTGTCTTTGGTCTGCCAGCAAATGATGTAACTGATCACGAATGTGGATCCAAAACTCAGCCTTTGAAGTGATCTCTGGAGGGACAAGCGACGAGTCTGCGTGAGGCATGTTGGGTTGGTGTTGGAAGATAAGATCACTTGTGGGTATTGCTTATGTAACTAGGGGCTTACGCAGCCTGGTACGACTTGCTCCGAGTCCTCAACACGTGTCATTGGAAGTAGGAAGTCGGTCACTCCTACTCTTCTAATGTGGTCTGGATGCTCGAGTTTGACGAGTGCAACCAGCTACTCGTTACAAATCCGTTTGCAGACAACAGCTCCGCAGTGTCACCCAGTGACAATCATGAGACCCTCGTCACCCTGACACTCGATTCCTCGCCCGAACACCACCCTCTTCGTAGCAGATCTGTTTCGCCAGCGTGTCGCTGTAATACGCGGAGTAATTCATCGGTCACCGTGGTTGGCAGTGAAGGCCAGACGCCACCTAGGTTGACACGTGTCCTGAGCTTGGACGGATCGTCTCCCTGGGTAGCTGCTCATTCGGAGGAAGACCGGACTACCGGTAGTGAGGTATCTCGAGGTGGCAACGATACAATCATACACCCCGTTCGTCCCTTCCATCGTGTGAATTTCATAGCGCTCATTCTTTTGTTCAATCACAGGTCGGTCCGAACGACTCTCTTGCTGGCGTTGCCCTCCGCTATGACGTTTCTATCGCTGCCCTTCGTCGTGCCAACCAATTGTGGCCATCCGACCCGATCCATCTCCGTACTGAGCTCTTAATTCCGCGCGGGGATGCTTGGCACAAGCCTGCCCGCAGTCCGAGCGCAGGCACAACCTTGCGATCCACTGTCGAACCAGCGCTTGGTTTGCCCCCCGATCTCGTCCCATCCTCCTTCGTCGCTGCACGGAATATCATCCTTTCTATGCTTCCGGCACGCATATCTATGGACTCATTAAGCTCAAAGGCAAGCGTGAGCGAGGATCATGAATTGGACGACCTTCGGACAGTCCGTGCACATAAGATATCAGTCACCAAGACTCCTTTTTCTGAAGCGGGCCACGAACTCTCCATCCTGGCTGCTCCACACGCACAATATAGGCTGCCTGACGTTGCGCTGTCATCGCAGGTTCCGTGTACATCCACCAATAACCAACACCTGGACCTCAATCACATATCCCCTGTCGGTGACTTGCGTGCGAGGTCTATCTCTTCATCACCCACTGTTTCGCTGCGGCCTCTCCGCACGCAGCCATTTGCTGTTCTTCCAGTGCGCACATCGCAGCTAGAGCCAGAACCTGCCATGGAATTGCCTGTCCGGCGTCCCCGCATTTGACTATCCTTACGTTCATATACGTTACGAATATTCCCATCAACTACTGTCACATCACCAAGGGCGGCAGACGGTGATTCTTGTTGGTGTCAAAATGTTTGTTTAATTGATATCCTCGAGCGGATCAGTTGTCTCTTTCCTCATGCTTCAGGGTCGGCTGCTGCTTATCCCACAGGTACGCTTTTGAAGGCAGGGATAGTTTAACACGGACTAACCCAACTTTGGTGCTCTGAGGAGTGTAGAGATCCCATGTCTAATTTCCTGGCTTGTAATTCTATGACTAGAAAGAGTTTTTTTTCCTTTCCAAGATAGAGATATTGCTTATTCGATCAGTTGTCAAAGGTGCTCTCACAGCAGCCCATTTTGAATAACTGCTGCATCGACGACTATTCCCTTTTGCGACTAGTTCAAATTTCCATCTCTACCAGTGTCTTGAACCTCACCTTCCCTGGATGCAGTTATATAGACATCACATAAAAGGTTTGTTATGTGGCTGCTGTCGACGTTCTCGCAATCTCACGTTTTGTTATATTGAAGACCGGCTATCCTTTCTAGTGTGACACAACTAAAACCCAGCTGGCACGTTCCAGGGCGGTGGCGGCTGGACCGGGCTGGTCGTCCTGGGTTCACCCCAACCTTTTCCGGCTGTGTCCTGAGAACGATATCATCTCTGCCTCCCACGGACACGCTTGCTGTCCTAAACGAGACAAAAGGTACACCTACGTTCTTGCTCGAAAGTGGACTAGCCGGGGTTTAAGCTTCCCTAAAGGACAGAGACGTGGTCGATGCTGCTGGCTACCAGGAACGACTTTGGTTATGCCTATCGATCGTTTTGGGTTGTGCTAGGAGCCCATGATAGCGCAGACTTAGTGCTGGGTGAGCTGCTAATCCCGTCGAGCTAAAACGTGTGGGTGGGATTCATGTGACCCTCGGCTGCTCAAAGTCTCGTCGGTGCGTTGGTGAGTCTCCGCCCCTGGATCGTCATATTGAGCACCATGGCATTCCATCCGACTATTTCTGGATGGACACTGGGAATGGGCCGTAGCTTGGTTCGCACAATAACACGCTTCTCGCCTTCGTCCTCTTACTTGCCCTGGGCCCAGGCACTCTACCATCCGGACTAACTCGACGTGGACGAGACAGGACATCCGCGTCCAAGGGGCACTGTCCTCGTTGTCGCGATCACCTCTGTTTGTAGCCTCGGATTCTGGGCTTTTTGGTTATGATCGAGCAGTTACGTCTAGTGTTGTGATCTCTCGGTCGTGGCTCACGCAGATGGGCAGTCCGAGCACCGTCATGATTGGTACAATCACTCCCTTTATGACGACGTTGATGCCATCGCAGCTGCAAGGAACTTACACGAAACAACATGAGGTTTCGACCGTTAATTATATTGTTTGAGAACATTTTGAGCGTACCAACTTGGGAGGTCCAACCCCAACGGCTCAGGAATAGTGTGGCTCGGAAGTCCCCGGGATGGATATTGACGACCCGCTGTTTGGTCATTAGACTAGCCTCGAGGGTCCCGGGCATCTGAATGACATCGTCACCTGGACTGGTTCTCTCCTTTGCGCAGTTAGAACACAGTTCAGGAAATGGCTGGAAACCTAACAACCCCAGCTTTTTTCTACGCTTTGACAAGAACATGGACCGCTAAACCGGACACGGCTCAAAATCCTCATCCACTTCTCCAATCACAGGGGTGATATTATCAAGTTTGGCCCCTTGCTCTACGGGTAAGGTCACGTCCTTGTCTCGCTCCCCTTGGCGGTCCCAAATGTCAATGTCTAAGCCAAAATAGCTGTCCCCACCAAGATCATTGTCACTATCATTGTCCTCGGCCTCGGCCACACCCTCGTCAGGGATTGAGACCATAGGTTCATTTAGGGTCAGGGGAGTAGCAGGGGGATAGCAAGGTGTCCAGTCGAGTGGTCCATCGTCGAGGGAATAGCCCATTCTATTGGCAAGATCCACAAACGAAGTTGGGGGCTGAACAGAAGTCTACCAGCAGGGCAGAGTTTAACTTGGCGTACAAGGGGTATGTGGTCCATCGTTGAGGGAATAGCCCATTCTATTGGCAAGATCCACAAACGAGGCCCGGAGTGTCTCATAGTCGGGAAGCTGGTTGTATGTCAATGAGCGGCTGTAAGTAAACAGTTCGCCAAACTCGCGGGGGAAATCAGCAGATAATGTCGAGCCAGGACACGCTGATTTCAAGATGCGGATGACCTCCTGTGAATGCAACTGAGACTCCAGGTGCGGGCGAGGTTTCCAAGGAAAGTTTCCGCGGAGAAGGAAGAGGGCAATGGGGGCCAGGGACTCGAGGTCATCGCGAGGGGCAAGATCTACGACGTTGTCAGAATAAGGAAGAGTGGAGCTACTGCAAGGGGCACGATGGACGCCGACCTTCACCATTGTGTGAATTCAAACTGGCCCAGTAAAGAGATCCTACGATGTTTCGACGATTCTTAAGTGGATCATATTTACTAAGACCTTGCTTATCATGGGAAAAAGGTTTGGAGATACCAAAGTCAATAAGTTTGATCGTCGCAGGGTCGTCAAGCGTGCAAAGGAAATTCTCGGGCTTGATTTCGCGATGTACAATGCCGAGCGAGTGAATGTGCTGTAGCGCTGCGAGCTATACATGTTACACTGCTCAGCATCGCATCGAGTAGGATTTTACATTCTACGCACTGCTTGGTCGACGACGCGAATGACGGTCTTCACCGTTACACCGGCGCCATCTTTCTGCTGCTCTGCTACACTCGGTCCCAGAAGCTCCATCGCGAGGTATTCGAAATGTTCGAAATGACCGTATCCATATACATCGGGAATAGCGAGATGACCTTTCAGGAATTGTAGCGTACGGGTCTCGTGTCGAAGAGTGGGTCGTTTCACTGTCCTGGACACACGCGATTTCTTGAGGGCTACAGATCTACAAGTCCCCTCTTCGGTTGC
>JBBPNN010000350.1:0-28797 GCA_038090935.1 Hortiboletus campestris
ATCCCTTATTCAGGGTCCGCTCATAGGTATATAAATGCCCAGTGTACTTGTACTTTTCCCTAGTTAGTTCTATGCAATACAAGTGTAGTATCTAGCCCAATCCGCTGGTAACTTGCAAGTTACTTGATGAGATCCTTCTCATAGTCTCTACGCCTACCAAGCATTGTAGACTCTTTGATTAGCTTTGTGGGTAACGTGGTCCACAAGCTCAAACCTTCCGACTTTACCCGTCGTTTGTTACGTGACTCTCGCCGATAAAGCTAGGTTCTAAGCTGAGCATAACAAAGGAACTAACTGCTTTTCTGTCCCTACCGATTGGTAGTAGGATGAGACCATCCCCACCACCACGCGTACAATCAACCTTGAACATCTCCTCCAAGGACAACAAGGAGACGAAGAAGACGACAAACATTCTGCTAGAACCAGATCTGCTCCTGCTTCATCCGAACACTCATCAATTCATAGAGAACTGACTCCGCGTTCTTCTTATACGAGTTCAGGCAGGCATATACCTGGCCCCTCAGCTTCACCATCCCCCTTCAACACTCCACTAACCCGTGCTCCGGCTCTTCCTCCTTCCTGCCCACCTTCTATCCAACACCTTCCATCGAACTCTCCCATCCGTAATCCTGCACCTCCGCGTTCTCCTCCTTCCAAACCACCATCCAACTCTGATTACCATTCTGACGACGACAACATGGCCGACGAACATTGCACCAATGGAACCAAGCTTAAGGCTGGTCTGCCAGACAACTTCTTTGGCCGGGACGAGGATGCTCAACGATGGGCACTCACCATGGAGGCATACTTCCAGATGTCTCCACGATTCAGCACCGACAAGATGAAGATACTCACTCTTTGCAACAAGATGAGTAAGGGACACGGTGCTATCTTTTCTGAGGGTTGGTTGAAGAAAATGCTGAACCCCAACGTATCAGCAACAGAGAAGACCATGGAGAAGTTTTCAGATGACTTCGCGCAGGTTTTCTTCCCCTCAGATCGAACTGGCAAGGCTCATGCAGCCTTGGCCGATATATGCATGGAAGGGCTGCCCTTCAAAGGGGACTTTCATGGATTCCGCTCTGCTTTCGAGCTTGAAATGGGTCAGAGCGGGATAACGGATGAGTTTGTCCTGAAAGACATGCTCAAAAAGGCAGTATCTACAGATCTCACCTTCCGGATGGCCGCAGTTGATGAAGAACCAAAAACGGCCAAGAAGTGGCTCAACAAAGCTGCTCAGTTTTACGATGTGGTCCAGCACTTGAAGAAACTTCACTCTGGCACTACTACATATGTTCCTTCCGGAGGTAGTTAGCACTCTTCCAATACCTCCTCGTCTTGTCAGGACCCTTATGCTATGAATATCGATGCGATCCGACTTTCCCCTACCCAATGAGCCGAGCACATGCGTAATAACAAGTGCTTTGTTTGTCACAAGGTCAGATGTCGCTCTTCCAAACATCCCTGCTCTGGAGGGTTCTCCCCTTGACCTCTCACCCTCCTTTACTATTGCACCTGTATTTGTATCTGGAAAGAACTCGAAGTCAATCTTGATTCCTGTTTCGCTTTCTGGATCAAACCGCAAAATCACTGAAACGCATGCCCTAATCAACTGTGGGGCTACAGGTTGTTTCATTAGCACAGCTCTCGTCCATCGCCTTGGATGGGAAATGCAATGACTGCCAAAACCTCTGACGGCTCACAATGTGGACGGAACCATCAACCAAGGAGGTTTAATATGAAGGACAACGATCGTACACCTTCGTATTGGAGAAAACGTGGAGAAACGACTTTTCTACCTCATTCAGGCCAACGAGGAGGTCATTCTTGGACTTCCTTGGTTATGTTACAACAACCCAACCATCGACTGGTCAACCAGGACGATCTCTCTCCCTTACAAGAAAGGGATATCGTGACCAAAGGAGGACGCTATCTTCGACCAATGGGTCGACGATTTAGCCGTATCTATGGGAGTGCTCCCTCCCTTGGAAATCAACAAGGTCACCATCTCGACCTCTATTGCTGCTGACCAAGAAAAGAAGGTTGTCGAACTTCCCCCTGAATTCACCGAGTTTCGTGATGTCTTCACGAAAGCGAAAGATGTTCCTCTTCCTCCCCATCGACCCTTTGACCACACCATCGAACTCAATGACTTGTTCATACCAAAGTGAGCCAAGAACTACTTCTTGAACCCTAAGGAGATGGAGGCATTGAAAGGATTTGTCAAAGAAAATCTATGAGAAGGAAAGATCGTGCCGTCAAAGTCTTCCCAGGCTTCTCCGTTCTTCTTTGTGCCGAAGAAGGATGAAACCTACTGTCCTTGCCAGGACTATAGGTATCTTAACTCCCACACGATCAGGAACACTTACCCTCTTCCTCGTATTGCTGATTTGATCAACAACTTGAAGCACTCTAGGTACTTCACCAAACTTGACATCTGTTGGGGCTACAACAATATTTGCATCCACCCCGAGGATCAGTGGAAGGCCGCCCTCACCACCCCTCTTGGTCTCTTTGAGCCAATGGTAATGTTCTTTGGGCAGTGTAACTCACTGCCAACATTCCAGGCTTTCATAAACCACATCTTCGCCGACTACCTTGCGGAAGGTTGGCTTATCATTTACATGGATGATCTGATGGTTCATTCTAGGGATTATGACGAACATGTCAAATGAGTTCGTCTTGTTGTCCAGTGCCTACAAGAACATAAGCTAGGCGTTAAACTGGAAAAGTGCACGTTCTGTGCACCAAAGGCAGAGTACCTTGGCATGATTGTTGGGGAAGGTCAAGTTTCTATGGACCCTGTGAAAGTGACCGCCATAGAGGAATGGATCGCTCCACGATCTGTTAGTGCAGTATGCTCGTTCATGGGCTTCTGCAATTTCTACAGGAAGTTCATCCCGGATTTCTCTAACATTGTACAGCCGCTTCTTTCTTTGACGAAGAAGACTACTGCTTGGCAATGGTTGCCCAATCATGAGGCTTCTTTTCAGATCCCATGGATGCGTTATCTTGTTGGGATGTCGTCGACACATCCGCCGACAACACTGCTGTCACTCTCCTCCTGGATGTTCCAACGCCTATGGATGTCTCCAATGTTATCATTGGGCAATTGGACATTGCCTTGGCTAGCAAGATTGCTCACCACACCACCGAGGATCCCCTGGTTTCTGACGCTGTGAAGGCCTTGACCGAAGGTGATTCACTCTTTCCTCGTGCTTCCCCAAAGGATTGGACTTTCCTGGATGGTGCCTTGTACTTCAAGGGCTGTCTATACGTTCCCGAGCCCGCCCGGCAGGACCTTGTAAGGTCCCTCCATGATTCGCCCGCTGGGGGTCATGGAGGGTATTTTCGCACTGTTCACCTTGTGCAATGCGATTATTGGTGGCCTGGTCTGACCACCTTTGTTCGCTGCTTTGTTGCAGGTTGCACTGTTTGTCAAGCAAACAAGGTCAACACCCATCTGATGGCTCCTGGTATCTGTTCCATTTCATCCTCCGCGGGTCAGCCGTTCCAGCAGATTTCCTGTGACATGGTTACCGACCTTCCCCTATCCTCTGGTTTTGATTCTGTGCTGGTTGTGGTTGACCATGGGCTTACTAAGGGGGTGATTTTCATCCCTTGTAACAAATCTATCAACGCGGCAGGGATAGCATCCCTCTTTTTCAAACATGTCTTCTGTCAATTCAGTCTCCATGACAAGGTCATCTCTGATCGGGGACCTCAATTCGCTTCCGCCTTTGCCAAAGAGCTTGCCCGGCTCTTATCCTATGACGTCGCCCTCTCCACCACCTACCACCCTCAGACTGACAGAGAGTCTGAACGAGTTAATCAAGAACTCAAAACCTATCTCTGCATCTTTTGCCAAGGAAACACTTCAAAATGGGCCGAGCTTCTCCCAATGGCTGAGTTCTCACATAACTCAGCTGTCCACTCCGTCACTAACGTCACGCCATTTTCCTTGATGCACAGATACGAACCCCGTGCTTATCCTCCGATTGGAACCACCTTTCTTCCTGCCTTGGAAAAGCAGTTAGAAATTCTCGATGCTGCATGAAAGGAGGCAACCGCTGCTCACGCCAAAGCCGCTCAGACCGTCAAAGAGCACATTGGAACAAAGTTTACCCCCTGGAAAATAGGCGATAAGGTCTGGCTCGACTCTTGAAATCTCCAGTTCAATTTCCCCTCCCACAAGCTTGCTCCCTGCCACAAAGGACCATTTGAGATCGACGCAGTCATTTCTCCCTATGCCTACAAACTTCGCCTTCCTCTGACCTGGAAGAAGCTTCACAATGTCTTCCACGCCTCTCTCCTTTCAACCTTTACCGAGACAGATGAACACGGACCGAATTACTTCAATCCTCCTTCCAAAGTCATCGAAGGAGAAGAGGAGTACGAAATCGAGACCATCCATTCTCACCGAGGATCTCCTGGACGCCGCCAATTTCTTGTCTCTTGGAAGGGTTACTCCCACGCCAAGGATACTTGGGAGCCAGAATTGCATCTCTTGCATGCAAAGTACATGCTGCGAGCATACAAACTATCCCGTCCTAAGGATTTTGCTACGGTGACTTCCCCTTAGTCCTCAATGTCTCCATCATTGCCTCTGGCTCCACCCCATCCTCCTCCGCCACCACCCCAGCCTCCTATTACCCCGTCACCCCACTCCATGGTTTGATTGTTCAAGAGATTGAAAACCTTCCATGCCTCCAGTCGAATTGGATCCTCCCATCCCTTCTTCCCTTCGTGAATCCAATGAGGGTTGTACGCCATAACCTCAAAGAATTTCCTCACTATCCGACAGGGTCAGCACGTTCCCTCGACGTTAGCACATTGACTCACTAAACTGCCCATGTACCACTATGGGCACCTGACGCTCTGACACCCTCTCCTGGAGATCCAGGATCCCTCACGTCAGGACTAGGATGACCAGCACAGTCACCGATACCAAGCACAACATGATGAAAGAGATCGTTAGAAGGAGGAATTGATACATGGGGATTTCGCTGAGGTCCTCACACGCTTCATTACTCACCTCTTTAACCTTCTCCCTAGTCACCCTATCTCCCCCGTGCTGTGTCCGCAGTCCGCAGTCCGCAGTCTGCAGTTCTGACTCCACCCGATCCCGTTTTCTTCTGAAGAAGCCACGGAACTCTGCTTCCTCCATGCTTTTTTCTGTCTCTGCTCCATCCGACTCTTTCCGGTCCTCCCGATTTGGATCCCTCCTGGGTATTTAAGCGCCCAGGAATTTTACTTGTCTCTTTAATTTCGTTGACTTCTCTTATGTCTTCTCTCCCTACCATAGAACATTCTACTTCTCCTTCGACTCCCATTATCCCTCTTTCCTCCCTCGCTCGATTCCCCATCCGATAACGTCATGTCATCTTCGTGTCCGTCCTCGAAGATCTGGCAGCGCTCTTCCCTATCAAACAAAGCAAGGACTTCAGGAACAGTCAGGCGCTCCTTGCAGAAGGTCTCATTCGCCTCTACCACAACTACTCCCGTGGTAGACTCCATCTGGCAACGACCGCCAACATTTCGCCCGCCGACTCCCTTCGGTGGAACCAATGACTCATCTCCCAGCAGTATGAGGTTCTCCAACTCCTCTGTAACACCAACTTCTCCCACTTCTTTTACCTCATCCCTGAGGAAATCATGCAGTGAATCTTCGCTGCTGCTGCTGGACTCTGTACAGAGGAGCAGAGAGCTCGCCTTATCCCAGTCGTCACGCCCCCTACTCCCGAAACCTCTGACTCTCCCACAAACTCTGTTCCAAACTCTGACTCCAGAGCTGCTACTGCAGCGACCTCAGAAGAAAGCCAATCCCCTGTGACGCCAGATCCCATCCCCATGCCATCCCCACTTCACTGACACCAACCCACACCTGCCCCTGACCTCGACTTCTCTCGGCTGGCCGTCATGCTCGAACCCCTATTCCGAGCAACAAATGCATGACTTGCCACCACAACTGTCCGAGGAATTGTGCTTCCTTGACATTACAATTGCGCAGCTGTCCGCTGCTTCGTATGTGGCAGCCCCAGCCATCTCCGTCCAAACTGCCCCACCTACCAGTGCCCTTACTGTAGGACCTACACTCCTGGACATATTCAATCCGCCTGTCTGGTCTACCTCTTCAGAGCCAATGGCAGGGACCTCAACGAGACCGATAGCGACAATGGAAGTGTTGGATTCTGAGACGGTGTCTCAGACATACAACAGGGGTAATGTTACAGAAATCCCCTGGATGTCCATGGCCGAGGAACACGAGTTTGCCTCGTGGATTGCTACGTGGAAACCCGAGCACTCCAATTCCGATTTCCTCTGTTTCTTTGATCTTCCTTCTGATTCTTTTGATCCTTAGATGAAGTTCCATTCTTCTTCTGCTCTTCTCTTCCAACCGGAACTCCTGATCCTTTGCGCAGTCCGCAGTATGTCTTCCTTTTGTTCCATTCCATTTCCTTTTGTTCCTCCCCTTGACCCTATTTCCTTTATGGACGTATTCCTTTCTAGAACAGCGTTCCGCTGTTCCATTTCCCCTTTTGGATCCCTTATTCAGGGTCCGCTCATAGGTATATAAATGCCCAGTGTACTTGTACTTTTCCCTAGTTAGTTCTATGCAATACAAGTGTAGTATCTAGCCCAATCCGCTGGTAACTTGCAAGTTACTTGACGAGACCCTTCTCATAGTCTCTATGCCTACCAAGCATTGTAGACTCTTTGATTAGCTTTGTGGGTAACGTGGTCCACAAGCTCAAACCTTCCAACTTTACCTGTCATTCATCATGTGACTCTCGCCGATAAAGCTAGGTTCTACGCTTAGCGTAATAGGGACACTTTTTTGAGCTACTGTATTGCGGTAATCAGATAGCTATCACTTGAGGCAACAGTTCACTGAGAGCATGGAATACCAGCATGCAATGGATCTCTAGTGCTGAGGTACTCAAATAGCTCTGACTTGGTGTACTGATTCACTGAGAGAAATAAATACCCTACTGTGACAGATCTTCAGGACTGCAGTACTCAGATAGCTCTGTCTTGATGTTAGGTTCATTTGAGAGAACCAAATACCTGCAAGTAATAGATTGCTAGGTTTGCAGGGCTCATGACTTCAAATCATAAGCTTGCATGCCTAAGGAACACAGATGTATTGATTTATTACAGATCATGTGTAACAGACAACAACAACATGATGTTACAGAGATCGCTCTAACAATGTGTTTTACAACATGCTGTGAACAGACCTGGATGTCCACTCAGTATGTATGTATCTCAATATCATAAGACCAGAATCATCAATGTTGGTTGTCAGGCTCCTCTTCCCATTGGTCACTTTCCATTTACATACCTTCCAGGATGTGCTTGTTGAGGATGGATTGACCTGTCTGCGAGTCTTCACTGCTCCTTGGGTGAGCAGGCATTTTGTGGTGTGCTTACCCACCAGAAGAATGGGCTCTGGGAATGCACCCAAGCTGGTGGTGGATGCATGATATTAAAATTTTTATAGTAGTACATTGTGTGGCTATGAATGAAATCAGGAGTATATAAACACAATATTACAGGCCTCTCATTCGATCGCCTGATCTTCTCCAACTCATCATACTCTGTCATGAACACAGCATCCATTCTGGAGGTGCACAATTGCAGATCCTTGAAAAAGGCATGAGCATCAAAAATGTTTGACTCTATGGCAAGAATGGCATGACAGGTGTTGGCCACCATCTGGGCAGTGGGCTTGGGTTGCAGAGTGGTCTTCACCTTCTTCTGTGGGATCTCATCAATAGTGGAGCTGGTGGGAGGAGTGATGGAAACAGCTGAGGGTCAAAGGGGGGGGGACTCCCTGTAATCAAAGAGAAGGAAGAAGAAGTGGTGAGGGGCAGCAGATTGGGCTGTGAGTGGAGGCGGGATGATCAGGCACATGGTCTTGGAGGTGTGCACTAAATATGATTTAGTATGCTATGAATTATACTAGGCTAGAATAATACACACATCTGGTGCCTTCACTGTCAAGTCCAGAGCAGTGACAGACTTATTCTTTTTTCCTCCTCTCTCCTTGGACTTCTCGCATCAATTTTTCAGCTTGAAGCAAAGGTCACACATCTAATTGTTCTTCATGCAGTACAAACAGATGATCAGGTGAGTGAAACAGGAAGGGGAAGGGTGGGTGGGGGTGTCGACAATGACAACTGCAGTATTCTTGCAAGAATGCTGGAGAGGACAGTGAAAACTAACACACGAAAGTATGACTAACAACAAACCTTGCTTCTACTTGAACCAGCCATGGGAGTTGAATGAGTTGAGATGAACTTGGACAGCATGAGGGCAGACTGAGGAACTGGGTTGGACTGGCCCTTGACAGCCTTGAACAGAGAGAAGGCACATGGCTGCTCGTCAAAGAGACTGTTGACTGTGGCTCTGTCTTTTCACAACTTGGCAAAGGGCTTGGACTCATTGATTGCATCAGCGATGCAAGGCTCAATGATGGGCTCCATGTTGTTCTTGTGTGCCTTGTCTATGACTGCACACAAGTTGTCCTGTGTGATCACTAGACAGTCAATAATGGAGAAGAAAGTGAAAAAAAAAAATCACAACCAGTGCCCTGTTCCAATCCTTCATCCACAAGTCTTGATCCTCATGAAGCATGTCCTTGTTGTCTGACATCACTGTGGCCTTGTCAAAGACCATGTTGTTGGTGGACTTGAGGTCTTTTTTGATCTGAGCAACAGGATTGAATGTGGAGCAGGTGGGGTGGGTGAACGTGAGTATGGCAATGGCAGAGGACATGGCAAAGGAAACAGGACAATATTTGACAAACATGAGAGGGTTGAGATGAAAGAAGTAAAGATATCGAACTAATTAGGACATGACCATTATCAGTGTTTTGAAAGTCACAGCTGAACAAGCCACATGCTGGGAGTATGTGGTCACATGTGAGTGTCGGTGTAACACTGACACTACATATAAGATGACAATATCTGCATTGGATGAAACATGTTACATGTAGTGTTATGATTCGTCCTTTCTATCACTTTCTTCTACTTGTTTACTCTCATTTACCTCATCTTGCTAATTGTTCTTTCAAATGCTCTTCATCTAAATGTTGCTTCTTTTACTCTATGCAATGCATGACCACTTTTGTCTTGTCTTTCTCACAACCTACCATTTCCATTCTTAGAAACTTTTAACCCTTGTATCACAAACACAGCATGGTCTGTGCACCATCTGCCTACCTATATAAACCCTATGAACCACTTCTACTGTATATTTCTCTAAGCTAGATCTACGTAGTACTAGCAATATATCCTTTCCTTGAAACTCCTGGCCCTCTTTAAGTCTTTGCCTTACTTTTGAGTAGGTGCTCTCTCAAACCATTGTCCACCACCCTAGAAAGCCTCTAGGGAAATCTCCTCAGTAATGAGGAATCTCATTCCTATTTGGGCCAGGCATAACAAAAGATCTAGCTTGCTCTTCATGATTACCTTTGTTGTAAGTTGCCACCATTGATCAACAATGACCCATCTTCCTCAGATTTCTCTGGGGACTCTTTCATAATCCACCCAAGTCAAACTCTGAACAATCACACTCCAACAATGAACAGTCAGACTCTGAATTTCTTGACCTAGATCTTGACCTCCCTGCTTAGGAGGACGTTGACATTACCCAACCACCCTTACTCTCCCACAGTATTTCCCCCTTCTATCTCTGGACTCTCCTCCTTACTAAGAACCCTGATGTCTTCCACCTTGAAACCCACTGAACTCCATATTGGAGCACCTGAACTGTTTGACGGATCTTATACAAAGTCTATCCAATGGTTGAACACTGTTCAATTCTTCCTCCTTGTTAACAGTGCTGTCTATAACATTGATGCCAAGAAAATCACCTTTGCACTCTCTTATATGATCAAAGGCCCTGCCCTTACCTGGGCAACTACCTTTTGCCAAAGTGCCATCTCTGGAATGACCATCTCCATGGGAACATTCTCAGACTTCATTACTAAGTTCAAAACAACTTTTAAATACCATGACTCCAAGGATAACACCATCGCTTGACTTTCCACCCAAAGGATGACCAAGAAGAAACAAAGGGATGACGTCATTGCCTATGAACCAACCCTCACCCACTATATTGTTGCCCTCCAAAATAATGTCACACTTGGACAAATCACCAATGAAGATATACTTATTGAGTACTTCTCTGCCAGGATTCCCTCCCCACTCATGTGCCACATCATGTCTATGGACAAAGTTTCTGAAACCATCACTAAATGGCTCAACAAAGCTGTCCACTTCAAACCCAATGGCACCATGCCAATGAAATTGCCAAACAAAACTCCAAACCTGTGAACCAGTCCTACCAGTCCTATACCTTAACCTCTACCACTAAACTGTGAGACTCTGATGCTATAAACATAGATGCTATCCACATCCCAAAGTTGACTCCAGAAGAGCAAAAATGCTGCTTTGAAAAGAACCTCTATTTCCAATGCAGGAAACCTGGACACTCCAGTGCCACAGTGGAGCTCAGATATCCTGTATAGGCTGGAACTTCATCAAGAAACACCATCTTTCCCTAACCAAGCTCAATGATCCAATCTACACCCACAATGCAGATGGTACCCGTAACAAGAAAGGCATAATCCACTTCACCACTCACCTCTTTGTTAACATCATCAGCAAACTAGCACTTTCTTATTCTTACTGTCTATTAATGACAACTCTTGTAGTATAGCACAATCAGGTACAACATGTGATGGATCAACAGCAAGACACTTGATTAGAGCATGAAGACTTTCTGCCTCCAGAGGAAACCACAAGCCAGTTGGAAGATCCCTCTGACTCTGAACCTTTGGATGGTCCTCATGTTGAAGCATTTATGGTCCTTGCCCAGACACCCTGTACATTATATGCCACTTCAGACTACTCTTTCCAATCTTACATCATACAACAGAATGGCATTGGGCAAAGACAATATGTATAAATGACATAACTCCTAGAGCTTGTGCACTTGTTTCTGCACACCAGAATCCACTCTAACGACAATCAACCATGCAACACATGCCCCTATCATGCAGGGAAAATCTCTGTCTTTAATTTGGCTTCTGCAATATTTTATGCACTGAGTAACCTGTATGGAATTGGGGGAATATGGCATAAATATATCTGTACCTGCCCAAATTGGAGAAATGAAGGGCCCTGTCAAGACTGTGTGTTCATTATCACTAGTCTAGAGTTCCCTGACTTCAGGGGCATGAATGTTGCATGGATGCTATGTTTTTTTTTTTTCAGCTTCCATGATCATCTGGATCCATGCACAGTCATTCATTGGTTTGACTGTGTCAGTGATGCACCTGATGAAGCCACAGGCATGTGGGTTGTCAAGCCAAGTGTTATCAGCCAAAGACTGCAGTGATCCATGTGGAGTCCATTATTCAAGCTACACACCTCATTTCAGTATACACTGTGGCAGCTCCATTTCCATCTCAAGGCATCCATCTGAATGACTCATATGATCACTTTCATTTATTCTAGGTCAACAAGTATGCTGACCATCATGCATTTGCAACAGCATTTTGACACTGTGCACTGGCTCTACTAGTTTTTGTATCATAGTTAGCACTGACCCACAAATACAGATTCTGACACCCTTGCTAAAAAGCATAATGACATCATGCTTTTCTGATAACTGGTCAGAATAAAACAATAAATAAAATTTAAGTTACTACTTAAAGTATTAACTGTAAAAATAAAGAGTGCACATGACATATCATGGATAGCTGTGTTGTCCTTTTATAACAGGGTGGTGAGCAAGGGTGTATAAAGGTGTGCTTGTGGCACATTCATTGTTCACATTGTGTCATTCCTAAAGTGTAGTTGTATGTTTACATTTCTTAGGCTGTGCTAGTGCATATAAGAGAGTGCAGGCAGTGCATGTGGTGATTGCAAACAAAGGTGATGTATGACATAGCATGATAGATGAACAAAAGTGGGTGGAGATATGTAAGCAAGCTCAATGTCCATACAGGTACAGCACCTTGTATTATTGAGCATTGAGAAGCAATGGTGATGGCAATAGTAATACATAACTTTGCAGTGATGGGTCCTGGTGAAGTGAGTTGTTCTTTTGAGTCCAAATTCCAGGCTTGGGCAGAGGCAATATCCATGTGGGCAGATACAAATCATCAAATGATCCAATATGGGAGATGTGCACATGTTGTGTGGTATCACAACAATGTCAACAAAAAGAGGGGCAATCCTTGGACTCCAAACATGGTGGCATGGAAAACTAGAGCAAAAAATGAAAGGCTCTTCGCACTTCAGTTTTTGGATCACATTCTGAAACAACCCTAGAACTGTAGGTTCCTTAGGTTGCACTAGTGACTTAGACTTAGGGGAAGAGAAGAGAAGAGAGGGTAGTAAATCCTCAAGAGTCCTTCTAAGATGTTCATAGGGGAAACACCAAGAGAACTAGACTGGAGTTCTCTGGTGGTGGCATCAAGCCTTAAGTACTACTCAGTAGTATGTACATGTTGATATCATATCTAATGATATAGGATATAAGGGGAAAGGGCATAGAGTATGGAGATAAAACACATGAGTATGAAATGAGGGTGTGGCAGCACAGCTGCAGAATGGAAAAGAAGTGAGAACATATGTGAAACACATGTATCAAGGAATAGAAGAGCAGTGTGATCAAATGCTTCTGTGAAGATGTGAAACATAAAGATGTAATGGGGATTAAAGAAGAATTGTGAGAGCAGGAATGGAGTGAAATGAGGAATGATGTGCTGCATAGTTAGGGGTTGGTGATTGGAAACAGATAAGATAAAATAAGAAAGTCTGTCATGAAAACAACTAAGTTCATTGAACATAGGGGGGCATGTCATGCTCAAGTTGATCAGGCATGGCAGGAGGCTTCAGGTGACATTGTATCTCTCCTGTTTTGATTCAAACACTCAACAATAAACAGATGTATTGCATTAGTGACTTTGCAGAACCTCATTTGTGGACATACTTCCATGGTATGAAAAGGAGGGGGCATTGCATATTCTTGGCAGCACAGTGAATAGTGTAGTATGTTACCCTGACATCACTGTAGTGTTGGTCTTTGAAGCTCACCCCAGAATGCCAGTCATCCAGTGTTCAACCTAACCATCACCCATACTAAAGGAATCATGTTGCATTTTTACAAACAAACAATTCCAGAACATACTTGAAGTGATAACAATGACAATAGAGCAACAGCAGCAAGTTGGTACATATACATGATTTGATTGAAACTTGTGTATGCCTAGTGCATTTGAATATCATGTACAAAACACTGATCAGAAACATAATACAATAAACATGCACAATCAATGGCTTTTGAGTCATGTGATAATGCAAGGATCCTTTGTCTTGGTATCCTCCTTGTCCATCAAGAGCCAGTTCTGTGTGCACAAATCCTTGACTTTCTCTTGCAACATGCATGACCATTTCTTTTCCTCTTGTTAAAGCTGTATCAACACCAGTAGCAACCCTTTGATGGCCTGCAAAGCATTGCATTTAAAGCCAGTACCATAGATTGGGGTCCAAGAGCTGTTGGTCCTTGCAACCAAACTTGGTCCAAAAGATGCTTGTGTCCAAAGTACACTGAGATGGATAGATCTGACTCAAGAATATTGTGACTGTGCTCATATCACTAGTTTGTGAGGTACTGACCAATAGTGTTTGGATGGTGCTAAAGAGCTTAAGTAAGGTATGAGATGAGGGAACTTTGGCTTCAGTGGCAATGGCAGAGGCCAAGTAAGCATAAATGGGGGCAGTACCTCACAAAGGGGAGGAGCACGTGGAGATCAAGCATAAATACATCTTTGTTGATGAAGAGGGGTTCTACATCCAACATGAGGTTAGATTAGTGTGGCTGGAGGCACATTTAAGTTGGGATATCAGAAGGGTTAGAAGATATCCTAATGGCATCATCTAGGGTATTGATCATTTCATCCATACTTGAGAGGATATTCCATTAATTTCCATCAGGTATACTTGGTAAATGTTGTTGTGTATAAAATGAATCAGACCCAAATGACATATACATGACAAGTCTATCTTATCTGAGTGATTCATTCAAGAAAATGCAGGCAGATACATTTTTCTTCATTCAATTGTGCAGAATCACCAAGTTGAGTTCACAGCCACCAAGGATCTCATCCACTTTAGCCAGGAATTGAGAGATGACATTGGGTCTGTCTCACAAGTTGATCAAGAGGGGAGCGTCCATCTGTTTGAACTCCTGTCGATATACCATAGGCACAATGAGAATCATAGGTGTATAGATATACACATAAGGGAAAACAACTGACCTTGAGGTCCTTAGGCACTTTGAGAAGAGAAGTGTGTGTGGCAGTGGCAACCTTGGTGACCTTGTTGAATGTGAGATCAATGGTGCAGCAACTTGATAGCATGCAGGTCTTCCTCAGCAAACAGGTTCATTTGCTCCATGGCTTTAATCTTGCAGTGACTCACCACCAAAGCAGTAACCTGTGGCAGTGGGCTATGTCACACCTTGTTCCCCAATAGCAAAGATGACATTGTTGAGCAATGGATGAATAACATCTTGGTCATGTTTGGAGAGCCAAATATGCAGGTGCTGACTGTGCCAGACTGCCTGCAAGAACAAAAAGGGTGAATGGCTTGTGAACAAGCATATGTGAAGACAGAACTTACATTGAATGTCTTAGGTGGAAGAGGGTTGCCATTGAAGTAGTCAATGGTGCAAACTTGTTGGAAAATTTGGGTTGAAAAACAGCCACTACTATGAACAGATGTCATCTACTTTGAATCTGCTTTGGGCAAAGTCATCCACAAGTACAGTGACTCCAAAAACCATTGCAATACCTAATCCTAACACAGCGTGCAAAGTGCGCTGCAATCACCTGTGGGAATCATGCTTAGTGTCGGTGGGACAGAATTATGTACATGCTCCTGGCTACCAATCGGTCCCCGGGTCATGTGATTTGAGCCAGGGTTTGTGAAGATATACCCATTTTAATACAGCAATACCATTGCAACAGTTTTTTTCACTTTTGGTAGGAAAGGTGGAATCTTAGTGAAATCAAATGATATTTGGCATTGTTTGGTCATACAAACAAAGATACACAATAACCACCATGTCTGAGTTTGAAAGATTTCTCATGCTTCTTTATTCCCACCACTGCCATCATATTTTTGTACCAATAAGAATGCCATTATAACCATGCTCAATATTGGTTGATCTACTTCCTCCATTGCCTCTGCAACTGATATCCATCCTTCTACCCTATGCATACTTCGGTCAAAAAAGCATTCTAAGCCTCAGAAGTTAGTGGACTCCATCAACACTTTCTCCTATTAATATTCACTATTTTATTCATTTTATCACTATTTGCAAGGCAGAGAATGTGGTCCAATTCATCAAACATTTGTCCAACATGATCTATGAGCCTCTCTCCATCACCACAGTTCATCATTGTTATGATCGATATATTCCCATACCCCTATGTTCATTGGACTTAACGTTTTCCATGACAATCTTTTCCCTTCACCCTTGTCTTGTGCATCATACAGTAGTTGTTTCACACTTTCACTCCATTTCTGTTATGCTAAGCGTAGAACCTAGCTTTATTGGCGAGAGTCACATGATGAATGATGGATAAAGTCGGAAGGTTTGAGCTTGTGGACTGCATTACCCACAGAGCTTATCGAAGAGTCTACAATGCTTGGTAGGCATAGAGACTATGAGAAGGGTCTCGTCAAGTAACTCGCAAGTTACCAGCGGATTGGGCTAGATACTACACTTGTATTGTATAGAACTAACTAGGGAAAAGTACAAGTACACCAGGCGTTTATATACCTATGAGTGGACCCTGAATAAGGAGTCCATAAAGGGAAATGGAACAGCAGAACACCATTCTAGAAGGGGATGTGTCCGTAAAGGAAATGGGGTCAAGGGGAGGAACGAGAAGGAACAGAACGGAACAAAAGGAAGACATACTGCACACTGTGCAAAGGATCAGGAGTTCCGGTTGGAAGAGAAGAGCAGAAGAAGAACGGAACTCCGTCTAAGGATCAAAGGAATCAGAAGGAAGATCAAAGAAATGGAGGAAATCGGAATTGGAGTGCTCGGGTTTCCACGTAGCAATCCACGAGGCAAACTCGTGTTCCTCGGCCATGGACATCCAGGGGATTTCTGTAACATTACCCCTGTTGTATGTCTGAGACACCGTCTCAGAATCCAACACTTCCATCATCTCTGTCAGTTTTGTCAGGGTCCCTGCCATTGGCTCTGGAGAGGTAGACCAGACAGGCAGATTGAATATGTCCAGAAGCGTAGACTCTACAGTAGGGGCACTGATAGGTCGGGCAGTTGGGATGGAGGTGGCTGGGGCTGCCACATACGAAGCAGCGGACAGCTGCGCGATTGTGACGTCGAGGGAGCGCAATTCCTCGGACAGTTGTGGTGGCAAGTCAAGCGTTTGTTGCTCAGAATAGGGGTTCGAGTGCAACGGCCAGCCAAGAGAAGTTGAGGTCAGGGGCAGGTGTGGGTTGGCGTCAGCGAAGTGGGGATGGCACAGGGATGGGATCCGGCGTCACAGGGGGTTGGCTCTCTTCCGAGGTTGCTGCAGTAGCAACTCCAGAGTCAGAGGTTTTGGGAGAAGGGAGCGAGACGAGCGGGACCAGGTGAGCTTTTTGCTCCTCTGTACAAAGTCCAGCAGCAGCAGCGAAGATTCGCTGCATGATTTCCTCGGGGATGAGGTAAAAGAAGTGGGAGAAGTTGGTGTTACAGAGGAGTTGGAGGACCTTGTACCGCTGGGCGATGAGTTGCTGATTCCACGGAAGGGAGTCGGCGGGCGAAATGTTGGCGGTTGTTGCCAGATGGAGTCTACCACAGGAGTAGTTGTGGTAGAGGTGAATGAGACCTTCTGTGAGGAGTGCCCAACTGTTCCTGAAGTCCTCGCTTTGTTCGATAGGGAGGAGCGCTGCCGGATCTTCGAGGACGGACACGAAGATGACATGACGTTCTCAGATGGGAAACCGAGCGAGGGAGGAAAGAGGGATAATGGGGGCCAAGGGAGGAGTGGAACGTTCTATGGTAGGGAGAGAAGACATAAGAGAAATCAACGAAACTGAGGAAACAAACAAAGTTCCTGGGCGCTTAAGTAGCCAGGAGGAATCCAAATCAGGAGGATTGGAAAGAGTCGGATGGAGTGGAGACGGAAAGAAACACGGAGGAAGCGGAGTTCCGTGGCTTCTGCAGAACAAAACAGGATTGGGTGGGACTGCGGACACAGCACGGGGGAGATAGGGTGACTACAGAGAGGGTTAAAAGGTGAGTGATGAAGCGTGTAAAGACTTCAGCGAAATCTCCCATGTATCAATTCCTCCTCATAACAATCTTGTTTATCACTTTGCTTTTGGTGTCAGTGACCATGCTGATCATCCTTGTCCTGACACATGGAATCCTGGATCTCCAGGAGAGGGTGTCTGAGCGTCGGGTGCCCATAGTGGTATGTGGGCGGTTTAGTGAGTCAACGCACTAACATCGAGGGAACATGCTGACCCTGTTGGATAGTGAGGAAATCCTTTGAGGTTATGGCATACAACCCTCATTGGATACACGAAGGGATGAAGGAATGGGAGGATTCGAATCAACTGGAGGCGCAGAAGCTGTTTAGTCTCTCGAATAATCAAACCATGGAGTGGGGCGACGGGATAACTGGAGATTGGGGTGGCGGCAGAGAAGGATGGGGCGGAGCCAGCAGCGACGACGGGGATAATGAGGACTAGGAGGAAGTCACTGTAGCAAAATCTTTGGGACGAGACAACTTGTATGCTTGCAGCATGAACTTTGCATGTGAGAGATGCAATTCTGGTTCCCAAGTGTCCTCAGCGCGAGAGTAACCCTTCCAAGAGACAAGAAATTGGCAACGTCCAGGAGATCCTCGGTGAGAACGGATGGTCTCAATTTCATACTCCTCTTCTCCTTCGATGACTTTGGAAGGAGGATTGAAGTAATTTGGTCCGTGTTCATCCGTCTCGGCAAAGGTCGAAAGGAGAGAGGCATGGAAGACATTGTGAAGCTTCTTCCAGGTCGGAGGAAGGCGAAGTTTGTAGGTGTAGGGAGAAATGACTGCGTCGATCTCGAATGGTCCTTCATGGCATGGAGCAAGCTTGCGAGAGGGGAAGTTGAATTTGAGATTTTGAGAGTTGAGCCAGACCTTGTCTCCTACTTTCCAAGGGGTAAACTTCGTTTTGATGCGCTCTTTGACAGTCTGAGCAGCTTTGGCATGAGCAGCAGTCGCCTCCTTTCGTGCAGCATCGAGAATTTCTAACCGCTTTTCCAAGGCGGGAAGAAAGGTGGTTCCTATCAGAGGATAAGCACAGGGTTCATATCCGTGCATCAAGGAAAATGGCGTGACGTTAGTGACGGAGTGGACGGCTGAGTTATGCGAGAACTCAGCCATCAGGAGAAGCTCGGCCCATTTTGAAGTGTTTCCTTGGCAAAAGATGCAGAGATAGGTTTCGAGTTTCTGATTAACTCATTCAGACTCTCCGTCAGTCTGAGGATGGTAAGCAGTGGAGAGGGCGACGTCATAGGATAAGAGCCGGGCAAGCTCTTTGGCAAAGGCGGAAGCAAATTGGGGTCCTCAGTCAGAGATGACTTTATCGTGGAGACCGAATCGACAGAAAACATGCTTGAAAAAGAGGGAGGCTATCCCTGCCACGTTGATAGATTTGTTACAAGGGATGAAAATCACCCCCTTAGTAAGCCCATGGTCAACCATGACCAGCACAGAATCAAAATCAGAGGATAGGGGGAGGTCGGTAATCATATCGCAGGAAATCTGCTGGAATGGCCGACTTGTGGAGGAGGAGATTGGACAAATACCAGGAGCCACCGAATGGGTGTTGACCTTGTTTGCTTGACAAACAGTGCAACCTGCAACAAAGTGGCAAACAAAGGTGGTCAGACCAGGCCACCAATAATCGTGTTGCACAAGGTGAACAGTGCGAAAATACTCTCCATGACCCCCAGCAGGCAAATCATGGAGGGACCTTACAAGGTCCTGCCGGGTGGGCTCAGGAACATATAGACAGCCCTTGAAGTACAAGGCACCATCCAGGAAAGTCCAATCCTTTGGGGAAGCATGAGGAAAGAGTGAATCACCTTCAGTCAAGGCCTTCACAGCCTCAGAAACCAGGGGATCCTTGGCAGTGTGGCAAGCAATCTTGCTAGCCAAAGGCAATGTCCAATTGCCCAATGATAACGTCAGAGACATCTGTAGGGGTCAAAACATCCGGGAGGAGAGTGACGGCAGTGTTGTCGGCAGATGTGTCGACGACATCCCGACAAGATAATGCATCTGCGGGACCCATGGCAGAGCCAGGTTGGTTGTCCCAGCAGAGGTCAAAGTCCTGCAAGAACATTGACCAGTGAGCCTGACAGCAAGAGAGATTCTGAGGAGACTTGAAGTACGTCAAGTTCCTATGGTCCGTAATCACCGTGACCAGGTGATTGGTGCCCATGAGGTATTGTCACCATTCCTCAAGGGCTTGTATGATGGCGAGGACTTCGTGGTCATAGATATTGTAATCTCACTCAGCTGGAGCGAAAGTCTTCGAGTAGTAGGCGCAAGGGTGGAGATCCCCATTGCCATCTTTTTGCATCAGGACGGCACCAGACGCACAGAGAGAAGCATCCGTCATGACAAAGAACGGATGGTCGGTGTCGGGGTATCGCAATACTGGCCAACTGAGGAAAGTCTTCTTGAGTTTCTGAAAAGAAGCCTCATGATCTGGCAACCATTGCCAAGCAGCATTCTTCTTCGTCAAAGAAAGAAGTGGCTGTACAATGTTAGAGAAATCCGGGATGAACTTCCTATAGAAATTGCAGAAGCCCATAAATGAGTGTACTGCACTAACGGATCCTGGAGCAATCCATTCCTCTATAGCGGTCAGTTTCACGGGGTCCATGGAAACTTGACCTTCCCTGACAATCATGCCAAGGTACTCTGCCTTTGGTGCACAGAACGTGCATTTTTCCAGCTTGACACCTAGCTTGTGTTCGTGAAGGCATTGAAGAACAAGACAAACTCGTTTGACATGTTCGTCATAGTCCCTAGAATGAACCATCAGATCATCCATAGAGGCTCAATGGGTTCTTCATCATCTACAACTAATCGAGCCACACTCTCAGTGGTGTCGATTGGGGTTCCATCTTCGTCGATTGCTCCATAGATGATCTTTAGGGAGTTCACCACCTCTGCGTCAGAGATATTGAGCATCCTAGTGTACTCCTGAAGTGACAAGGGAGGAGCAGACACCGTGGCAGCCCGAATTCTTGGAGCTGAAGGAGTGGGAGGTCGAGGAGAGAAGCCTCGAGTACCTCCGGAGCAGGAATGTTTGGAAGAGCGACATCCGACCTTGTGACAAACAAAGCACTTGTTGTTATGCATGTGCTCGGCTCGTTGGGTAGGGGAATGTCGGATCGCATCGATATCCATAGCGTAGGGGTCCCGACAAGACGAGGAGGTATTGGAAGAGTGCTGATTACCTCCGGAAGGAAAGTATGTAGTAGTGCCAGAGCGACGTTTCTTCAAGTGCTGGACCACGTTGTCGAGCCACTTCTTGGCTGTTTTTGGTTCTTCATCGACCATGGCCATCTGGAAGGTGAGATCCGTAGATACTGCCTTTTTGAGCATGTCTTTCAGGACAAACTCATCTTTTATCCCGCTCTGACCCATTTCAAGCTCGAAAGCAGAGCAGAATCCATGAAAGTCCCCTTTGAAGGGCAGCCCTTCCATGCGTATATCGGACAAGGCTGCGCGAGCCTTGCCAGTTCGATCTGAGGGGAAGAAAACCTGTGTGAAGTCATCTGAAAACTTCTCCATGGTCTTCTCTGTTGCTCATACGTCAGGGTTCAGCATCTTCTTCAACCAACCCTCAGAAAAGATAGCACCGCGTCCCTTACTCATCTTGTTGCAAAGAGTGAGTATCTTCATCTTGTTGGTGCTGAATCGTGGAGACATCTGGAAGTATGCCTCCATGGTGAGTGCCCATCATTGAGTGTCCTCATCCCGGCCAGAGAAGTCATCTGGCAGACCAGCCTTAAGCTCGGTCCCATTGGTGCAATGTTCGTCGGCCATGTCGTTGTCGTCAGAATGGTAATCAGAGTTGGATGGTGGTTCGGAAGGGGGAGAAGGCAGAGGTGCAGGATCACGGATGGGAGAATTTGATGGAAGATATTGGATAGAAGGTGGGTGGGAAGGAGGAAGAGCCGGAGCATGGGCTAGTGGAGTGTAGGAGGGGGAAGGTGGATTCAAGGGGCCAGGTATATGCCTGCCTGAACTCGTATAAGAAGAACGCGGAGTCGGTTCTCTATGAACAGGTGAGAGTTCAGGTGGAGCAGGAGTAGATCTGGTTCGAGAGGTGTGCTCGGAGTCTTCTTCGTCTCTTTCTTGTCCATGAAGGAGGTGTTCAAGGTTGATTCTGCGTGTGGTGGTGGGGATGGTCTCATCCTACTACCAATTGGTAGGGACAGAAAAGCAGTTAGTTCTTTTGTTACACTAAGTGTAGAACCTAGCTTTATCGGCGAGAGTCACGTGACGAACGACAGGTAAAGTCGGAAGGTTTGATCTTGTGGACTGCGTTACCCACAGAGCTTATCGAAGAGTCTACAACACTTGGTAGGCGTAGAGACTATGAGAAGGGTCTTGACAAGTAACTCGCAAGTTACCAGCAGATTGGGCTAGATACTACACTTGTATTGCGTAGAACTAACTAGGGAAAAGTACAAGTACACCGGGTGTTTATATACCTATGAGCAAACCCTGAATAAGGAGTCCGTAAAGGGAAACGGAACAGCGGAACACCATTCTAGAAGGGGATATGTCCGTAAAGGAAATGAGGTCAAGGGGAGGAATGAGAAGGAACAGAACGGAACAAAAGGAAGACATACTGTGCACTGCGCAAAGGATCAAGAGTTCCGGTTGGAAGAGAAGAGCAGAAGAAGAACGGAACTCCGTCTAAGGATCAAAGGAATCAGAAGGAAGATCAAAGAAATGGAGGAAATTGGAATCGGAGTCCTCGGGTTCCCATGCAGTAATCCACGAGGCGAACTCGTGTTCCTCAGCCTCAGACATCCAGGGCATTTCTGTAACAGTTTCACACACCAGACTTCTCTCTTCTCTGTTTTCACATTCTATGTATGTTTCACCTTTTCACAGAAGCGTTTGATTACCCTTCTCTTCCATTCCTTGATACACATGTTTTACATATGTTTCGCTTCTCTTCCATTCTGCCACACCGTGTGTTGGCCTCACATGTTTCACTTCCGTTTTACCCTATGCCCTTTTCCCCTTTTGTTCCTGGATCGTTAGATACGGTCACAACATGTACATACCTCTAGTAGGTACTTAAGGCTCAATGCCAATGCCAGAGAACTCCAGTCTAGTTCTCTTGGTGTTTACCCCTAAAGCACTATAAGCAGGACTCTATTGGCCCAACAAGCCTACTCCATTCTCTTCCCTTCGAGTCCAAGAATCTGTTGGCAACCTAAGGAGCTACGCTCTAGGGTTGTTTCAATCATCACTTGAAAAACTTGGTATCAAGGCTGTGGTTAAGTGAAAAACCCCCCTTCTCCCTATCAAGCATTACAAAGTACATTGAGACATTATTTATGCTCCTAGCAATTGGGCTGTAGAGGATTGAAAAAACATAGTATAATCTAATGCAATCAAAATTGGATCAGATGAATGCCAATGGATGTGGAAAAAGCCTCATAAGTGGCTTGGTGACAAATTAGTTAAGGCAACTGTTGAGGTTGGAGAATGTTCTGAGGCCATATGGCTTGGGATGTTGTTTGCTATTCAAGTAGAAGTAATGGTGGGATGGGTGGGGACCTGTATCTACACAATTTAAAGCATGTACCATAGGAAACCTTGCAATATTAGGACCTTAATTCTTTCAACATGATCTTTTAGTATGACAATAACACCAAGCACATCTAAAAAAGCATCAAGGAGTGATTAGAAGAGTATGATTTTATAACTATGGTATGTTCTGCACATTATCATAACCTTAGCTGCATTGAACAGGAATGTGATATCTTCAAAAGAGGGCTTGCAGCCCAGAATCATTCTTTGTAAGAAATATAGAACTTATGGGATAGAACTTAGGTGAAATGAAAGAAGAGTGTCAGGAGTTGATTGAAGGTATGCCTAGGAGGGTTTGTGCAGTGTTTAGGGTAAAGGGATGCTGTCCCAAGCACCAATACACTACTTCATATCAAAAGTGAAAAAACTGTTGCAATGGTATTGCTGTATTAAAATGGATATATCTTCACCCCCCCCCTGGCAAAAGATCACATGATACAGGCACCAATTTGTAGCCAGGAGTAGGTACATAATTCTGTCCCACCAACACTAAGTGTGATCCTCATAGGTGATTGCAGCATGCTTCGTGCGCTGTGTTAGGGTTAGGCATTGCAATGGTTTTTGGAGTCACTATAACTATGATTCACCACAACTCAGCCCTCAGAATACTGTAATTCACCCTTGCATGAAGTAGATCTGGTCCTGCCACATCACAAACTTCAACATCTGTAATGTTTCCATCAGAAAGGAACTGATCCAGTTGCACTTTTTTGTATCTGTCTTAGTGCTTGATGAAAAAACATGCTGGCACAGCACAGCAGATGCCTGGATTGAAAGAATGTCCATCACCATGCAAAATATTGTTGGGAACCTAGCCACTAGCAAATGGTCTAAACAACAACAATGGTTGCTAGTAGCATAATATAGGTAGTGACTAGGGTTACTTTCCTAAGATGTGCTTTCAGATGTCTTCCAATGAGCTCTTAATCAGCTAGGAGGCTAATTGGGTAGGTGGTGATTTACACACTTCACTTAGTCATCCAGAAATAGCTTACATGGAAACTAAATTCTATTGTGCACTAAGGAGTAGGCAATCAGCCGTAAGGAATGCTCTATTCTACCACTTACAGTATGTATCTCCTAGAGTGGGTAGTGAGCATGAATCAGTTCAGAAAGTATCCCTTCCCTGGTGCTATTAAACTATTAGGTTAGTGTAAAGATGATAAGAGGGCTAAGGATGACTAGGAGATAGGAACCACTAGTCACAAGCCAGAGAAAGGGGGGTGGGGAATGAGTATACATATTTGCCCCAAAATGGACTCTGTAAACAGGTAAGAGGAACAGAGAAGTCCAGTAGTTTAGCTTGACTAGTCCAACACTAGTCCAGAGGGTACACAGTGAAGACCTGAGAAGTTCAGAAGTCCAGTGAAGAGTGGGAGACAAAGGAGAAATGTGGGGGTCATTGCAAGTGGTGACAATGAGTGGTGACTGTTACGATTGGTATACTCCTGAACCCCTATCTTTACCCCTATGCTCGTGGACTTATCGTTTTCTGCGTCACCCACAGACATTTCTTGCCCTTCACCCCTTTCTTGTGCAGTTACTCATCCTTGCTTCCAATTCATGCACGAGACTTCTTGTCTTCTCTGTTGTCACTCTTTTTATGTTTCACCTCTTCACAGAAGCGTTCGATCACGCTTCTCCTCCATTCCTTGATACACATGTTTCCCTCACATTTATGCTTCTCTTTCATTCTGCCACACCGTGTGTTAGGCCTTATGTCTTTTATTTCCATTTCTACCCTATGCCCTATTCCCCATTTGCTTCCAGATCGTTAGATACGCTCCAAACATGTACATACCTCTAGTAGGTACTTAAGGCTCGATGCCACCACCAGAGAACCTCAGTCTAGTTCTCTTGGTGCTTACCTCTAAAGTACTATAAGAAGGACTCTCCTGACTTGACAAGTCTCCTCTACGCTCTTCTCTGAGTCCAAGTCTCTTGTTGGCAACCTAAGCTACGCTTTAGAGTTGTTTCAGTGACAGTGACAGTATGGTGTTGACAAGTGGTTTGAGCAGTTCATGAATCCAATCAAATGTGTTCTTCTTTAACTCTAAGGTACATGGTTTTATAGACCAGAAATGCCCAGGACTTACAGTATGACTGATAAGAGTAATAAGTGTCAAGAAAAAGGAAAATAAAACAATAAGGTACAGAACAGATCAAAACTCTAAATAACAGAAGTCAAATCTAATAAAAGAAGCTGTTAGGCCTAAAAGGCCCGACCGGTCTTCAGTGGTATGAAAGGAGGTAAGTGAGACATCATAGATAGCAGAGATAGATAAGATAAGTGCAAAAGGGGCAAACCAAGTTGAAGTTTATAAGTTGAAGTCTGGGTCAACCATGTTAGACTGGTGCACTCGGACTAACAGTCCATGTACTGTATCAGTCTTTGATGGAAGTGGCCAGTCTAAGTGTGGGATGCTCAGGAAAGAATATCAGAGAAAGGATACAACAAAACATATGTAAAACAAGGGATATGACCATAGAGACACACCAGTCTCTATATTGGCCTACTAGTTGGAGATTTATTTTCTTTAGTTGCCCACCCTGGATTTTCTTCCTAAGGGTATTTTAACTGATCCTATTGTAAGGAATTCAGTATACTCCTAACTACAGCTCTAAGTAGCTCTATTTATAGCATGGAAATAACTCTACACAGCTGCTCTGGACTGCTTGTAGAGGGTCTTCTGAAAAAGTTCCTAAAAGCCAGTATGGATTGCACAACTTTGCAAGTCTTGCAAGTGTGTTTATGTTTGTTCTGCAGTTGTATGCTTGCTTCATGGTGGGCCATTATGTTGACAACTGAAATCAGCTTAGAGATCAATGTATATTGCTATCACCATATGATACCACCCAATATATACTGCCAGTTGCTGAATGACACATTCAGCCTTATCCACATCCTTCTGATCACATTGATCAACCTCACTTTCAATTCAAAACTGGCCAGAAAAGATTCAATCCCCTACCATACATCAATATTTTCTGGCCAATGATGGGTGCTGGAGCTGATAACTGGGCATCCCAATTGTATTTGCTGTGAACTTGAAGTCAGCAAAGAAGTGTTTTTACAGCTTCTGACTGAGCTGTGTCAAGCAGGTCACCAGGATTCAAGAAGGGTGACATTTGAAAAACAAGTTGCCATATTCCTCTATACCTACATATGTGATAGCCCTCAGTGTGCAGCATGTTGGAGAGTGTTTTCAGTGCTTCAGCAATACAATCTCTTGGTCTGTTATAAGCCTTAGATCCTGGTTTGATCAGACTGACCACTTTGCAGATACTTTAAGAAGACACTGGACATCCTTTTGAGCCTGCCATTTTACACAACATATGTGCAATTCCCCTTGGGTGACACCATTCCATCAAAAATACAATGCAATACAAAGTTTTATTCCTACTTCCAAGATGTGATTGAAGCAATCAATGATAGTTATGTATATCTTCATGGCTCCTCCCACCTATCTCTGTCCAACATACTGCAATCGCAAGGGATTTCTATCCCAGAATGCACTATTCATGTGCAATTTTGACCTACAATTCACATATGCACTCACCAGCTGGGAGGGCTCAGTGTTATATGCTCACATTTATGCCAACACCACTGCCACTGACCTTCAAATCTCCATGGACAAGTATCTGCTTGCCTATGTAAGCTTTCCACTGGTGCACAACTACTTGTTCCATAAGGTCTTGTCCACGTTCCAAATATTACTTCGGTTAACGTGCAACAACTTCGGCTGATTCTTCAACTTCGCATAGCACCGGAGATCACATGACAGTTTCAGTGACAGTTTCGGTCGACACAAATCAACAATGGTACTACATGTCATAGTACTACATACGTTCACCGAGGTTGTGTACATTGACAGTGCTAGCTACATATTTGCATGTTCTGTATCATAGTCCTTTTTAGCCTGGATTTCGGCCAGTGTGTTCTTAATCCACAAGTCACGTGATGGCACATCAAATTTGAGGAAAAATCTGATCCATGTTTTATTCTGCAGGTCGCTCATATGATTTGCAAGGTCATTGTTCTCCGATGGAGTGAGCTTGAATGTCATGAGCGCCTCCGCAGCTTGCTCAATATAGTCATTGTCCGGGGGTTGAGTTGGCAGAATATTAGATGGGGGGGCGGGGCGAAGATGCATCTGCGGAAGTCCTAACGAGGCAAGGGAGACCGGTTCGAACAGGGCCGCAGGGTCCAAACTATTGAAGAAAGTGGACAGTTTTTCCAATGTGTTAGCCCCACTGGTCTGGGCTTGTGCAGTCGCAGACATCGGGTGAGATCGTTTCACCAAACCTTCTGTCCCAGTATGTGATCCGACCACACTTTCTGCCTTTCTCTTCCTTTCTGACCCAACAGATCCAGCAGCACTGCCCTTCTGTTTCCTCTGGCTGATACTAGTCATCATTCCCGTCGATGCCATAGAAACAGTGGATTGTGGGGGGTGGGAAAAAGATGAAGATGGAGCAGATGGGGAAATCAGATTTGGATCTGCCAGTGGCTCAGAAGCCTGAGGAATAGAGGAGCCTGAGGGGGAAATCAAACCATTGTTGCGAACGGTCATATTGGCTAGCTGGTTCATAGGAATACCACTTGTTGACTGATGGGGGCTGGTGGTGGTGTCTGCAGAAGGTCTGTTTTGTTTTCGCTTTGACTGGGTCGCCATAGGACAATGAAGGTGTGTCCTCTTGGGGATAACAGACATAAGGGGGGATACATCGTTCCAGTAGGGCCATGGATTTCCCTTGTACTTCGCTGCACCTGGACGCAACTGAAAAAATAGTTAGGCCGAAAAAAAACCTGGTTCGAGATTGAGCACCCTACATACATACCTTACAAAAGTCCTCCCATGCTGTTTGAGTAGCATCGTCATTGATCGCGGCCCCATTGACATCATCATAGTGAAAGCCGGATGCAGCTTTGATCTGACTGATGAGCGTATGTTCACTCTTGATCTTTGAATATATGTATGTCAATAGATGGTATTATACTATAGCGATAAGACATTGTGAAAACGTACATTTCCCCACTTTGATCGGCAAGACTTGCTTGTCTTCAGCACCCGTTGAGAAGGAAATTTTCGGTTCAGTTCTGATGTGATCTTGTTGAAAGTCTCCTCCTTGAAATTGTTGTCTCCAGCTGATGCATGGTGTGATACAATCAACTTGACGAATTCATCGATTTCAGCTGGAGTCCATGAGGTTCGGCCTGCCAAACGACTTGATCTGCCTTTGCCTTTGTCACTGGGCACATTACTTGTTTCTGCCGTGGCACCTCTGACGGAACAGCATGACCGTGATGACCGCGATCCTGACCTGTTCAATAGCGGGTTGCTTTCTGTGCTGGACATTGCTTGAGTGAGATATAGGTATGATTGCAGGAGACAGTGTGGTGTTTGTTGGCCAGCCTGTCACATGACCTATGGGCTTCCCGCTGTAAGAGAGTATGTTCGAGGAACGGCTGCCCTCTCAAGTCTCTCAAGTCTTGGAAACAACATGTAGATACACTGTAGGTACAGTGGCTCAAAAAACTGTCCGCATGTTTGCACAGTTTCACCTAAAGCTGATATCCTGCAACACTCCTAACCTGGACTGTCATTATGTTAGTGTATGAAATAAAGTACTTGCCATTGGCTGTCTACAGCATCAAGGTTTAAGGGAATTGGTTGTGATTTGATGGAATGGCAATCATTTCAAAATGATGACTCATTCAGACAGTTTTTTGACTTAAGGTTTTGATTGCATATATTAGACCCTAGCAGGCTGTAAAGTGATTACATACATTTGATAATGCTTCTATTATGTCACCTTTATGTAACTACATCAGCTCTCACTATATA
>JBBPNN010000351.1:0-28794 GCA_038090935.1 Hortiboletus campestris
ATTAGCAGTGGGACGCAAGTGGCGAGTGGTGTTGTTCAGTAAAGCTACGGCGAATACCCTCCGTGACAAGGATGTTAGGAATAAAGTCGGTAAGTTACTCCAACTAGCTGTTGTGTCAATTCATGTTGAGAAATTTCGAGACATCGTCATTAGTACACCCTTGCGTCTAGTTGCATCGATTCAGGAGGGCAATCTTGATTTGAACAAGTTCGTGACGTTATTTTATTGCAGACTTGTATTTCACTGCGGATTAGTGTCCGTCATCTCATATTAGACGAAGCGGACCGACTCCTGGATGATGAATTTTTGGCACAAGTTCAAGAAGTGATTGGTGCTTGCACCCATCCGGAAGTTCAGAAAGCAGTGTTCTCTGCGACACTTCCTGCTGGGGCCGAGCAACTGGCCATGGGAATCCTACGCAATCCAATACGCATTGTCGTTGGCCTTAAGTCGGTGAAATGATGGCATTAGATTCGGTGCTTCTCACATTTTTTGCTAGGGATACGCCCCTTCCTCTCATCAAACAGACTCTCACATATGTCGCCGATGATTCTTCCAAGCTGCCGAGTCTCATGACGTATTTGGCTCAGCCTTACAATCCCCCACTGCTTATTTTTACGTCTACTCAACCTCGGGCAACCTCGTTGGCAGAAGAGCTGACCCTTAATGGGATACCAAACGTTGATTGTTTACATGCTGGCATGACGAAGAAGGAGCGAGATGATGCTGTAAGTCGTATGCGCCGCGGCGAAAGCTGGGTGATGGTGAGCACGGAGGTAATGGCGCGAGGTATGGATTTCAAAGGTGTAAGAGAGGTAATCAACTTCGACTTTCCGACGAGTGTCCAGAGTTACATACATCGAATTGGTACGTGGCCAGCGGTTCCTCTTGCTCAAAAACTGGCTGATACCTCCTAGGACGTACTGGACGGGCTGGCCGTGATGGCAAGGCAGTAACGTATTTTACAGATGAAGACGCACCATATTTAAAATCGTACGTCACCTCGGTGTCTCTACGTAGGATGTAACCTAAGGGCTAGCCCCGAGGATTGCCAATGTCCTGCTTCAGTCAGGCTCAACAGTACCAGATTGGATTATCAAACTTCCAAAGCCATCCAAACTAAAGAAAAAGCAGATGGGAAAGATTAAGCGTGCAGAAACTGTCAACGCCGCACGCAAGGTTGGTCGAAACGATGCCATCAAGAAAAGGTGAGAATTTCCGAAGTTCATCGGCGATAGTTTGCGGTTGATGCTGTATCCAGAGACATGATTGCTGGTTCGAAGAGACGGAAGGCGAAAGAGCTGCGGGTGCAAGAGGACTCGATCTCTCAAAGTGGGCCAAGTAGCAGATAGTCGGTGCCTGACGAGGGTGGTTGCCGGGTGCGGGTGTTTCTTGTTCGGTGATTTCCATGTCGTCGGCAAACGGTGAATATTGTTATCCTTTGTTGCTGGTTGCTAGTGATTACGAGCGAAGGTGGGACAGGAACATTACCTCAGTGGTGCGTCACTGTCGCTGACATAGGGCATGGGGCTGGTGTGATGAGTGTGAAGAGTACATGCAGGGCAGCGGGAGTGCGGACATTCCTTTTTTGGCAAGTGTGCACGGAACACACCGTGCCTCGATGCAGATCCAGAAACCGATATGGACGACGACGACCTCGTTGAAACCTCGAGGCTGCCTCGAGGTGACGATGTGAAGAGCTGGAGGCCCTCTGGCAGAGCAGGTTGATTTCGGGGCTTCGGTTCAAAAAGGGGTTCGCTTCACAGTACTCAGACATACAGGAACTGGTAGTTGACCGGATTCACAGCAACCCTCCGCATCATCTTCATACTTCTCATCTCATATCTACTTATCATCTATGATGGCTCCCCTCCATCAGACCCGCAGGTCTCGCCGACTATCGCGCAAGTCGCCAATGGATGGTAGGTGATGTCTTGTTGATCCTGACGAGTCCGTTCTTGAACACTTTCCTCTTTTGGACACAGTCGCAGATTACGACTGGCAGCGCGCCGTCTCGCTTCAGCTGCAGCACAGTGGCTCTGATGTCGAGATCACCCCCTCCGCTATCCATCCCCATCCACCGTCACCATCAGACTGTACTACGACCTCGTCCGACTCTCCACCTTCCATCGTCACCCATCTCCCGTTCGCCCCTGGTTCTTCCCATACCCGCAACCGCAAGGAGGGTCACATACCCCGCCCACCCAATGCCTTCATGGTCTTCCGTTCTTGGCTCTGGAACAAGGATAACCTGAAGAGCATCGAGAGAGATAACCGCAATGTCTCCCGCATTGCTGGCCGGTACTGGAACGAATTATCAGAAGCCGAACGAGCTCCCTTCCGGTGCATGGCTGAAGAAGCCAAATCGCGCCACGCTCAGCTTTACCCCGAATACAGATACTCTCCCGGGTCGCAAAAGAAGCCCAAGGTCTCTCAGCGTCGTTCCCAGCGCAGCGCCGAGGTCGAGAACGAAAAATGCAACAAGGTCGTCGAGCTGTTGTTGGGGGGTGTCACCAGCCGCGACTTGGCAAAGCACCTTGATGAGGCGCGCAAGAATGTCCAGCCTAATCAAGGTGCTCTTACGCTTGCTGTTGAGGGGCCGCCTTCGGAGTCGTCCAACGCGATCCCGCGGAATAACCTTAAGCGACCCGCCGCGCCACGCATGGAATCCCCTCCTCCACAACCGAGATCTAAGAAGCAGAAGACACTCCTTCCCTCGCCTTCGATCCCGATCCCTTCTTCCCAATATCCCGTTTCCCTCTCCATTCTTCCACCCTCTGAAGAAAGGCCCTCTCCTGCAGAAATACAAGGGCTGTTGGCTCGTACCCCAGAGCTGGTGTACCCACTGGACGACGTGGAGGGATTTGTCGCTACCGACGATATTCCCTATCTCGCTCTCGATAGTTGGAGCGATTCGGTGAGTAACGCAAAGTTTCCGCGTCGCCTGTGCTCACATCACTCCATAGATGGTCAAGAAGAGTGAAGATGATGACCTCTCAACTCTCTTTCCTTCGCACTTGAAGCCGGCCGCACACAGTGTCTTCTCCGGTGTCAAGCCTGAAGCTACTTCATTTGTCAATTCTTGTGTGCTTGGTGCTTACACTACCGACGTGCTGGCTCTGGCCACCCCTTCCCCATTCGCCGACTTTGACATCGAGTCTTACTCATCACTAGATTCTGGGCTGGTTCCCTTGGGTTCTCCTCTGTTCTCCAACCCATTCGAACCATCCACTCCAACAGCAGAGCACGCGGCGCTGCTCGGCACCTTGGATCAGTTGTTTGGGCAACCCATATCACCTCTTACTCCAATCTTCCCCACAGAAAACTGGTAGATCGATTCGATAATGTTTGTGCAATGGACGGACTTCTTCTATGACATTGACACTGCTCGCTCGCGACATGCCCTTCACGGCTTGAAAGATATTGTACAGCAGTTTCACGTTTTCATGATTTCCATCGCACGATTTCTCAATCCCACATACCTGATTATCCTGGACGAATCAATTGCAGATATCTAGTGTATCTACTAATACCCCTGTCGCATTACGGAACGAAAATATATTCATGATACGCGCCCATGCTAAGATGTAATATGCAAACTACTACGAAGTCCGTTTCGCTTTCTTAGAACCTTCTGGACTGTCTGCATGAATACGCTTTCCTCCAGAGGTGGACTGAACTAGGTCTTCGATATTCAATCGACCCGATGTCTGTTCCTCCTTCAGCCAAGCTACACAAGCGTCCTCGTCAGCTTCTGGGTGTTCTAGCTGCCACTCGATGACCTTGGCGAGTATGACAGTCATCCACGGTCCCGGTTTACTACCAAGCACAAAGATCAGATCGTTCCCCTATCGAATACGTGAGTAGGCGTGGAGAGTGAAAAAGCGCCATCTTACATTGAGCAGGGGCTTGGTGTCCACCGAGTTGTCCAGACCAAGTTCTTCAACGCGACTGGTGAAAGCATTATAGCGTCGTATGCATTCATCGGCTTCCTCTCCTACGGAATACGGGTCAGGTTCCCAAAACATGGTAAATTCGAGGTTGCGGTCGTACCATACCCAAGCGGAACCAGCTCGCACACCAAGGAGAAAAACAGAGATGAAGACCAATGTGAATCGGAGGTCGGTTTATGCACCTTGCCATGTCGGAGCAAGAGTCCTATAAAATGTCAGTCATCAATCGCTGCGGGTCATGATGACAATTTTCCCTCGTACCAATGGCGACGCGTTCCGAGGGAGTTGTGAACTGGATGTTCTCTAAAGAAAGTCCCTTGAGCAGTGCAGCAGCGTCAAAAAGTGCCGGAATGCCATCAAGATAATGGTTCTTGGTCCCGAGTTTCAATCCTTCTCGGATCACGGCCTCGACGAGAGGGTGCACCTTCTGCTTGTGATCCTTGTACGTAATATCAGCAAAGGAGAAAAGACTGGCACTGAGGAATAATCGCGCCCTCGTTCCTTGATTGCTTAATGCGTGAGCAAGGAGTGTTGGATGGGGACGTGTCGTAAACTTGCGTGGACCGGAAAATGATGGGGGCAAAAGGAGGTCGTGGAGGATTGTACATGCGGTGAGGGAAAGCGCTGGAGAAGCAACAGGGGCAGAAGCAATATCGATGATTGCAGCAGGTACACGAAAGGCAGTGTGATATAACGACAGGTCGTGGATGATGTGTATGGCATGTAGTGGATCGACAGCTGGTAGTCATGAGCTTAGACGCTCGAGCAAGACGTGCTGTGCACAAACCTTTCATCATTTTGTCAAGCTCCACGCCGATACGCTCACGGCTAATCTTGAAAGAGAGTGCTTCCTTCAAGAACACGTTTCAATAAGGGCCACAAGACCAAAAGATATCACTGATTACCTGGATGCTCTGGTCACGAGCGGCATCTTGAAGTTCAGGTGTCATCGCAAACCCAAGGCGACTTGCAAACCTGATACATCGAAGTACCCGCAGAGGGTCGTCGCGAAATGTTTGCAGTGGAGGTAAAGGGGTCCGTATGATACCGTTGCGTAGATCATCTAATCCCTGCAAGCAACCTGAAATTCTCAGCCCATCGCACGAGCAGTAGCCTACCATCAAACTCTTGCCTTATCAGTGAGGTCTTCGACCACACGCGTGTGGACATTGTAGAAAAGAGAGTTGATCGTCAAGTCCCTTCGCAAGGCATCCTGGAGTGGAGTTCCAAATGTCTGCAAAGACAGTGATCAACCGACGAAACAGCGCTGAAGGAGCAACGACATACAACTTCTGTTGGAATTCGACTGTGTTCGGAGTACTCTTCACTCCTCAAGTTGACGAAATCCAGGTCGATGTCGAACAGCGTTGTCCTCGCTGTCTCCAAATGTTTGGACTGATCAGGGTTGCTCTCAATCTTTGTGACCTTGTGCACGGACACATGTTTCTTCTCTGACAAGAACGCGACGAAACGCTCAGCAAAGGGCACACCCATCATGTCTTCAAGACAAATGTCCACATCGTTGCATGCATAATCGAGCAACTGTTCACGACAATCCAACATGAGAGACACGTCCATGTCCGAAAGAGGTCATAGATTGACCTTGTCGCGGACCCAACCACCGTTGATCCTGCACACGGTGACGATGCCGTCTTGGTGCTTGAGATGTCGCGTAAACTCGTCGAGCAAGTTGCAGAGTTTGTCCTCTGCATCGGACAGCTGTATTTTGTCCTTGATCTGGGGAGCGATGCGAGTCGCCATGCCTCTCAGAAACCTGAATCGATGAACTAGTCGCCAACCAGATCCAATGTGGAGAGACATTGACATGCCCGAGGCCATCCATAGAGTCAGAGCTGCGCTCTAAATTCAAGCGGCGCTTCAATGATTCCTAGTGTGGCTGCCCTTGCACTCCTTGCCGGTGGTCGACCGAGCTCCACTTTATTCTATTTCTATATTCCGTTGGGAGCTTGAGACAAACGACACTCGCCCTCACCTCAACTTGCCCTCATATCTCTCATATTAGCACACCATGGGCCGCGTGTTGTTGAAGGTCACTTATCTCCATCCTGCCCTTGCGTACAGCAACTGACCCCTGCCGTAGGTTATCATCCTTGGGGACAGCGGGTAGGTGCCATAGCTTGCGTCTCGGTCAGTCGCTCACCGCAGTCAACGGGGTGTATGCAGTGTCGGCAAGACCTCGCTCATGAACCAATACGTGAACAAGCGATTTAGCAACCAATACAAGGCCACCATCGGAGCCGACTTGTGGGTGCGCTCATGTTTTTGGCAATCCAGCTTACTGATTGCCGCCTAGCCTCACCAAGGAAGTCATGGTGGACGATCGTTTAGTGACGATGCAGGTGTGTCTTATGGTCCGAGCCGTCCCGTTTTCTCTGACGGTCGCTGATAGCTCTGGGATACGGCTGGGCAAGAGCGCTTCCAGTCTCTCGGCGTGGCCTACTACAGAGGCGCGGATTGCTGCGTACTCGTATACGACGTTAACAGTGCAAAATCCTTTGAGACGCTGGACAGCTGGCGCGACGAGTTTCTCATCCAAGCGAGTCCACACGATCCCGAAAACTTCCCCTTTGTTGTCCTCGGCAACAAGATTGATGTGGAGGAAAGCAAGCGGCAGGTACGACAGTCTTTGGTCGAGTATGAATGCCGCTACACGATGTTGTAGGTTACACAGAAGCGCGCGATGACGTGGTGTCAATCCAAGGGAAACATCCCTTACTTCGAGACTTCTGCCAAGGAGGCTATCAACGTCGAGCAGGCTTTCCAAACTGTATCGAAGAATGCGTTGCAACAAGAAGCCGAGGAACAAATGTGCGTACTACTCGTTGTGTTGACGGATTGACTAAGCTTTGCACAGGTATGTGGATTATCCGGACCCAATCCAAATCGATCGGGAGAGTACACAGAACTACGGTTGCAACTGTTGATCTGCGCTACTAATTCGCATAATGGATTCTTGTTATTTCTGTCATGTTAGCGACGAGTGCCGCCGCCTGTTACCCATTTGTGATCCTGTTGAGTGTTTAATCTACTGTCTCGTCGCTGAGGTATCTTATGTTGCTGGTCATGCTGAAGACGAAGTAGAGGTACACCGACGATATGACATAATGACCAGATACATGGTACAAGTACAAGAGTACGCGCGCCCGACACCCCGACCGACCTCTCATAACTCGAATGTTGTCTTTGGGAACTTTAGATTGGCTGAGGCAGCGTCATCGACGAACCAATAAACCTGACCGGGATAGGCAAGTTTGACACGGGATGCGGGAAGCCCGTGCTCTGGATTGTCGAGCACGAGGGGGAGTGTATCTGCCTTGCCCGCACCGGTAGCGACGAAGGCGACGCGAGAAGCGTGATTAAGGACGGGGAAGGTAAGGGTGATGCGTTTTGGGGGAGGCTTGGGAGAGTCCTCGAGATAGGCCACCCACCTGTCGCTTTCGCTGAGAAGCTCGTGGCCTGGGAAAAGCGAGCAGGTGTGGCCATCCTCGCCGATCCCAAGGAGGATGAGGTCAAAAATGGGAAAGCGAGCAGAATCCTTCTGGGCAAACTCGTGAATGAGCTGCCCTTCGTAAGCATCTGAAAGTTCTTCGAGATCGTCAAGGAGGGTGGGGTCGATCGAGTGGATGTTCCCAGGGGGGATGGGAACATGGTCAAACAATTCGGACATGCAGAGTTTGTAGTTTGAGTCGGGGTGATCGAGCGGGACGGCACGCTCGTCGGCGAAAAAAACTTGCCTGTGCACGGTGAGAAGGGGGGGATGGCAGAGGGAGAGACGAGTACCATTTGTCCCACTTGACGGCAGTGTTGTTGATAAGGGCCGTGAGCTGTTCTGGGAGGGAGCCGCCGGAGAGGGCGATTGTGAATCTGCCCTTTTTCTCGATGGATTCCTTCTGTGCTTTGAGGACAAAAGCTGCGAGGGCTTTTTGGATGTCCTGGGAGGAGGAAAAGGAAAGGAGGACTGGCGGACTCGGCGGATGGCGCATCTCTTGGTCGTGGCAGCTCAGGAGTACACCCGATTATTTAATTATATTATACGTCATCCCACAAACATGCACAAACTATGACCCCATCTCAGGGAACAGCGCCAGCAACAGCGCGTCCACCAGAAACACGGCGAGATGCCGGTTGCACGCCTCGTCGCTCAGCGGGTCCACAACCCCGTCCAGCGTGGCGCCGAGTAGCACAGAACGTGCCAGCGCAGGCATCCGCGTGTTGATCCGTTTCTCCAGCTCTTCGCGGATCACAACCTGCTCTTCTGCCGTCGGGTCAACCGGTGGGGGGCCGGGATATCCGCCCGGGAACAGCGTCCGCTTCGAGAGCCGGACGACAGAGAGCAGGGACGGCGCGGACAGCACATGCGTGTACAGCAAGTAGCACAGCAGCCTATGCGGCGTCAGACACGCAAAGCGGCACACCAGGCAAACGTACTTGTTCATGAACATCTGGAAGGAGCAACAGAACAGCGAAACAAATTGAACTAGAGCGCTAGCAGCAAGCCGGTCCTGAACGCGGAGCACCTCCGAAATCATTCCCAATGGACCACGAGTGAGATCGGGGAGAACGACGACATGTCTGCTCTCGGGAATGCTCGCGTGCGATGACACAGTCGATGGTGCGGGGGATACGGATGGCGTCCCGGAGACGGATGGGGGTTCATCCCCTACACTCAGCAAAGACGTCACACCGGCCGACTGGCGCGTCCGGCAACAACTGGTTTGGTTTACGATGGGAATGATACAAATGGCTTGTCTGTACGCGTGGATGAGCATAATGCACGTTCCAGATAATTTCTGGATGGCTGAAAGCAAGAGCACGATAATGCTGGATTTCGAGCGGCGAGAGTGCCCGTGTGCAGACGTCGACGGGACAGATGGCTAAGACGAGGTCAGGGGACAGTGTCAGCGGGGGTGCAGAAGAGCACACCTGCTCTGGTAATGCGTCCGGGGAGGGACCGAGCATGTCCAACACCATCTTCTGGAGGAACCAGGGCTGGGCTATGCGAGGGATGACATCCTTGACCACGACCTTGAGTATAATTTCCCTGACAATAAACCTCTCAGCCTCTGGCGCGTAATCCTCGGAGGGAAGGCATTCTCTCAGGATGTGGTCGAAAGCTTGTCGAAAGTACTCTTCGTCTAAAGATCCATCGGGGGAGACCGCCATGTGCGGTTGTAGCTGATGGAAGAACTGTGGGCGCGACAATGCGCCGCCAGTGGCGTACGATGTCGAGGCCTTGGAAACAGCCTGACGGTAGTCTCTGTAGTGCTGGGTGATGAGGGCGGGTATATCGCCAAAGACGAGTAGTGAGAGGTCTGCGTCAAGAAGACGCTGCTCAAGCGAACGAATGACATGGGTCACGACGATTGTAATCTGGGGAAGAAACTCTTTGTCATATCTAGTGAGCTTGGTCCACCAGGTGTTCACAAAGGCTCGGAGGGCGAGAGCTACAAAGTCATATACCTCGTCGTGGAGTTCGCGTGGACAGGCGGGGGAGAGGAACAATGGGGGCAAGTCGGAACCGGGTGGGAGGTGAGGGAAGAGGAGACGTCTCGCGAGGCCTGCTGGCTGCTGGTGCCGTGCATTGTAAGAAATGGTCGACGCCGCCGAGTGTGTCGAGCGACCGAGCTGGGAGGCCATCAACACGCGATGCGGCAGTTAAAATCAATTTTTTATCATATCTGCCTTGAACACGTACCAGCACACACCAACGGACCAGGAATATCCCGGACGCGGTGCGTCAACCATCTTTTTCCCTTCCGGCGCATGTATAAAACCGAGCCAGTGTAGACCAAGTATACGATCACCCTCCCAGCTGCCACCATGTCTTTCCCCCCCCTCCGTTCAGCTTCTGTGCGGTTACAAAGATCCAAGGCGATTTCTGCATGGCGGGCCATGTCCACCGCCCGGCCCGACATCGAGGTATGTCTCACCGATGGCCGTTTGCTCAACTCTGCACATTCCCCACAGCCCTCGCAGCTCACTGTGGTGCGCACGACGAGTCCACGCCAATTGCCTCCTTCCTCACAACTGCTTTTCGGTCGGACCTTTGTACGTCATCTGATTCATACACTTGCCCTTTGCGGCCTATTGAGTGTTTCTGCAGTCGGATCATATGTTGAGGATTCCGTGGACCGAGAACGCCGGATGGGGCGCACCTTCCATAGGGCCATGTGAGCCGTACCACCGTCCTCACCTTTATACCTCCTTGACATGTCACAGTTTCTACCATTAACCTCAGTCCCGCTGCAACCGTTCTCCATTATGCTCAGGCGCTTTTCGAGGGTATGAAGGCCTACAGGCGTCCGGATGGTGCTGTGACAATGTTCCGGCCTGACATGAACATGAAACGGATGAACGACAGTGCAAAACGTTTGGCACTACCGGTCAGTCGATTCTCGGGCACCGATCTCTCGATTTAATGTAATCCCATAGACTTTCGATGGCGATGCCCTCATTGAATGCATTAGGCAACTCATATCATTAGAGCGTGATTGGATACCCAAGGAACCAGGTCATAGCCTATACATCCGCCCTGCTCTAAGTTAGTCCTCCACCAACTGTCTGGTCTTGTGTTTACTGACGGAGACCACTTCAAGTTGGTACCAACGGGACTCTCGGAGTTCAACCACCATCAGAAGCACTCCTTTTTGTAATCTGCAGTCCCGCTGGCCCTTATTACCCGCAGGGATTCAAACCCGTGGCCCTGTATGGCACAACAGACGCGGAATACATCCGTGCTGCCCCTGGAGGTCCGTAGTTGCTGGCCTGGTACACATCCTGAAGCTGACTGTGGATAGGCACTGGTGCTTTCAAGCTGGCAGCTAATTATGCTCCTGGCGTCGTGGCTCAGAAAGCTGCTGCGAAAGCAGGCTATGTCCAAAATCTCTGGCTTCACGGGCCTGAGCACTGGCTTACTGAGGTTGGCACTATGAATTTATTCGTCGTGTTCAAGGGGGAGGACGGTGGTAAGTGGGCATGTTTTTTCAGGGAGAGCGTTTCGTGAACATCACACGTTACAGTGACTGAGCTCGTTACGCCTCCCCTCGACGGTATGATCCTCCCTGGTGTGACTCGTGATTCGGTGCTCGCCCTCGCACGGAGTCACGCCTCTGGGAGCAAGCAGCTCCAGGGACTCCCCAGTCAACTCAAGGTCTCTGAACGAGCGGTGAACATGGCGGAGATCATCGCTGCGTCCAAGGCTGGACGCCTCGTTGAGCTGTTTGGCGCGGGTACAGCAGCAGTTGTGACTCCGGTGGAAAGGATAGGATACATGGGTAGCGATGTCATTATTCCCACCGGCGCGGATGGCATGGGGCCGGTCTCGAGACCGCTTTGGAAAGAGCTGGTGGGGATGCAGACGGGCGAGATCCCGAGCGAGTGGAACTTTGTTGTGGCCTAGAGAGTATCTACATTAGGGATTTGTGGCTTAGTCATCTGTTGGTACTCTATAGTGTTTTGGACGACATTCCAGCTCGATTTCAGCGATGCTCTACGACTCGGCCGCAGCACCACACCTCAAGTCCTGGCTCGTTCGCACACTCGGCCCAATGTCTGTCTCTTCCTCGTCCCCGTCTCCCAGCTGACCGCCACACAGATGCGACGCCGAACCATCCGCCCTCGCCGAATATGTCCTCGCCCTCCTCAAGCACAACCTTCCAGAGGCAGAGATGCGCAAGGAACTCACATCGCAGCTTGAAGAGTTTCTCGAGAAAGGTACACCCATCTCCCGACGTCCTCCCTTCCGCCACCCACTCATTCCACCTCAAGAGGGCCCCTCATTTATAGATACATTATTCACCGTCCTGAGAACAAAGTCCTATCTTCCCTATACCACCTCTCCGCCGCCATCACAGTCTTCCTCGTCCAGTCCACATCCTACTGACGCCGGCATCCCAATACCTTTCGATAGTCTGCTATCCAACAACACCGAACGCGGCCAAAAACGCACTCTCGAGGACGACGACCGTGGTACACACCACCCTGCCAAAGGTCCTCGGTTAACTGTCGATGGTCAGTTTTCTCGCTACCCGAGCGGACACGACACTCGTTCGACCGGCCAGTGGGGGCCGAGGCCCGACCGAGGTCCGGCGAATGGAATGGGCGCAGTCGTGAACGGTCAGCGGATTCAGACATATCAGCCACCGGATCAGCGGAGAGGCATATGTCGGGACTACCACAGTGCGTATCCTTCTTTCGCCCAGTCCCATTGCACTCATCACCGCTATTCAGACAATGGTTACTGCGCCAGGGGTGCACTTTGCAAATACAGTCACGGTGATGACGCCTTTGTTCCGTCGCAACTGTTCGCGATGACCGCCCCAGGAGCTCAAATGCCCTTTCTCCCTATGTTTCCCGGTGGCGCTGTGCCATTTGGTATGATTCCACCTGGCGCTACTTATGATCCTCACGAGGCACGCATGGACATGGGACCCAGCGGGAACATGATGGGCATCAACGGACGAGTTCCTCCCCCTCGTCCACCTCTTCTTTCCCGTTCTCAGGAGGTCCGTTCACAGACCCCCCGCTCTTCAGGAGAACTCCCTGTGATTCAAGATTTGACGCCACAGACTCCTGAGGGCCCTACCACTACAAGTCAACCGCCACAGGACGGTGCAACATGGATGCAGAGCGCACCACCACCTCAACAGCCACAACCACAGCCCATGGACGTTGATACGGGTGCCCCATCACAGAATGCTCGTGCCGGATCCGGAGGTGTTCGGGGTGGGTTCAGAGGCGGAGGCAGAGGAACATTCTCTGGTGATGCACAGTCGTTCCGCCCAGAGCGTCGGAACGACAAAACACTGGTCGTAGAAAAGATACCGGAGGACAAGCTTTCTCTCGATGCTGTAAACAGTTGGTTCAAGCGCTTCGGCACGGTCACAAATGTTGCCATTGACGCCCGCACCGCAAAAGCGTTGGTCAGTTTTTCGGACCACAACGAAGCGCACGCTGCTTGGAAGTCGGAGGACGCTGTTTTTGGCAATCGATTTGTCAAGGTATTCTGGCACAGACCGATGGAGGGTCACGGTCAAAAGGGTGCGCGCATGTTGGCTGCGTCTGCGCCGTTAGTCGCAAATATCGCTGCACGGAGTGCGACACCCACCACTCCTCCAACAGGAACCCCTACCACGACAACTACTCGCAAACCAGTCGTAGCTTCAAATGCTGCTACCGAACTTGCTGCGAAGCAAAAGCTTCTGGAGGAACAGATAGCAGAACAGAAATCGCTCATGGCATCTCTAGCAACAGCTTCTGTAGAGGAAAAGAAAACCATTATGGGCCGCCTAAGAAAGCTTGGTGAGGAGATGAAGCCTCCCTCATCCCCAGCTTCGATACCTGGAGACTTTCCATCGCACTCCACATCCACAACACAGCGACCTGCAAGTTCCATAGAGCATTTCAATCAGCGCGACAAGGAAAGAGAAAGGCTTGACAAGGAACTGGATCTTCGCGCCATCACAGGGGATGAGTCTACGGCAGAACTGCAGGCTAAGCTTGCGAAACTCAAAGAAGAGGTGCGTGTAAGCATTTCTTTATGTGACATACCAGCGCTAAGAATGTTGCAAGGCTGCAAGTTTGGGCATTCCCGAAGGTGGAGATTATACATACGGAGGCGGGTCGTACCGTCCTTACAGAGGCCGGGGCCGCGGGGCGCGCGGTGCATTGTTCCGGGGTGCCGGGAGAGGTGCCCCCCGTGGTAGCATGAAGCTTGATAACAGACCCAAAAAATTGCTTGTCAAGGGGGTACGGGAGGAAGCTGTCTCAGCCTTGCGGCAATGGTATGAGGTACGAATGGTTCCCTAACGGTCTTGGCGGCGGCGCATTCAAGTACTTTTCCTTCTCTAGACTCCGGGTCAACTTGATTCAGTGGACTCTGCTGGGGAAGACGAGGTATTGGTCGGTTTCCGGACAAGAGCAGCTGCCGAGCAAGTTCGTAGTCTTCTCAAACTTTCGCTTTTGGATACTGATGAGCTATCTAGGCACTCGCCAAGGGCAGTGATATCCCATCTGTTGGCGTAGTACAAATATCTTGGCATACGACTCAACAGTCGTTCCCAAGCTCCCACGCTCCCGCTGCTTCGTCTTCTCGACCGAGCGCAACAGAGAACGGATCAGAAGATGCACGCCATCCTTCGCCAACCCAACAAGGATTTCCATCAACCCGTCGTCAGGAAGAAGAGATCGTTGCGAGTGGGTGGGGTGACGGCGGGGATGAGGACGACATGGGGTTCTGATGATAGGTACCATAGCGATGGTTCTGCGCTTGCTCTCTTGTTCTTTTATTTTGTTTGTACCTCCACGTCTCGGGGCTTGCATAACAATAACCACAGAAGCGAGCTGGTCATAAGTTTGCCAGCCAACCATCCATTGTGCTACGGTGTCGTCGAGAAATTTCCAGGTGGATAGTCCATGATCTATTGTCAATCAGCTAATATGCTATATACGTGAGTTATATCGCAAGGTTCGTACTAGTGTAGCTACAAGAGTCTAGGAGGCAGATGCGTTTACACAATATATATGATACAGGGAGTGAGTCATTAGCGTGAGTAATGTTCTATGATGATATGGAGCAAGTAAATATTCGTCCATGAGGTGATCGTTACTTTATCGCGGATAGCGTCCTACATTGCAGGGAATGATATGGGTGCTCTGCAAACCCAATGAATAGTCCATACGGCCCAAGAATTCTCATCGGCCATCACTGCTGCCTGTCGTGCACCCATCAGATTGAACCCGGGAAGTCGGGTCGAAACGAGCGCCGTGAGCCACCTGAGTCGGGGGTAGCTCAAAGCGCGCGCGCGCATCTTCATCCATCGATTCCGGGGAGTCGCACAAGGGCCCGCCGAAAACGTTGGTCGAGCCCGGTTCGAGTCGGGGCAAATCAGGCCGAGGCGAGACGGCGTGAGCGTCGTGCTCACGGACAGGTGCTCGGATGGGGTGCCCGAGGGCATCCGTCGGCGAGCCCGCTGACTCGCGGGATGCCCACGGACCGCCCATCCGACCGCCGCTGGTCGAGAGGAACAGAGGTGGCGCTTCGAGACCCCTCTCGTGGACCTTGATGCTGCCCAAGGACGGCCGGTCGGTGTCCTCAAAGGGACGAGGAAGCCCAAAGCCCTGTAATGAGGAGAGGCGAGTTTTTGGGGGATTCCGAGTCGCTGTGGATGCCAGTGCGACTTCTGCAAACGAGTTGGTGGAATCGGAACGTCTGAGCTCCTTGCCGTCCTCCGGGTCGTCCAGCTTGGGCGAAGAGCCGCTCTGCAGTATTCGTGGGCCATATTCAGGGGGGTTCTCGAGATGGAAGTGCCGTCGGATGGAGTGGGATGGATCGGTCACGTTGGGGGGAAAAGTCGCCAAGAACGTCTCCTCCTCCACACTTGGGTCAAGTTCCCTGCCGGGAGACATAATGAGGAGAGGATAAAATTCCCTGTCTTGCTGTGTCCACAGACGTAGACGTTTCCTCCTACGTGATTGTGAGCTCGAGCCGTCTGTGGATGCGTCATCGTGAAGAAAATGATTGTGGTCCATAAAGTGCGTGTGCGGTAAATCGTTGGTGCGTTTTCGTTTATGTGGTGCGACGTCTTGTACAGATCTCTCCAAGCTGGGAAGGGTATCTCTGTGCTGCCCTGCGAGCCCGGGATTTTGATAAATGTCATACGTCTTCCCGAGACGATTCACAGGAAAGGATGGTGGTGACAGTCTCGTGAGCTGTGGATAATCATCTAAGCCAGGTAGACGTTCACAGTCGGGGAGTGGATGACTAGAAAGACTATGGATCGACGCTTGGGAAGAACCAACGACCTGATGGTTCTGGGGATGAGAGTCGAATGGCATCCGTCCGCTGGAAGGACCGGGGGAGCTCATTTTGACAGAGTCAGAACGATGTGAGCGACGACGAGGTACTGCGCCGTCATCGACATCCATTGACATGGATTCTGATTCTCTCTAAAAAAAACGCAATGGAGAAAACGTTCTGAGGACGCTGGGACCATGTCAATAATGTGAAGAATGACTCACGGGACCGTCAAGATCCATTGGGTTTGAAGTAGTTCTGCGAGACGTGGGGTGCGGGGGTGATGGCCCTTGCATGGTAACAGTTGTCCCTTTTATGAATCACCTCGCTCTCTAGAGTGCCTGAAGATGGAGTGTCGGGTACCTGTCACGGTCCTGTCAGGGATCAGGACCGATTCACATCGTTACCACCCGAGTAGAAGACAAAAAACAAGATGTTGGATGGAGAGGGATAATCACAACCCATGGACCTACAGGGACCCACACCGCAACATAAATACAATAAAGACGATGGCGACAATGTCAGTGACATAATTTGTTTAAATTGAAACGCGAAGGAAAACAAGTGCGTTATCAGCGCTGTCGTCGTAAGTTCTTGTCTCTCCTTTGGGGACCGTGGCAACATGGACTCCTTGAGAACGTTACCTCAGTGCTTACGATCGCGAAAGAATTCCACTGGCAGGACTGCTGCTCGGCCGGACTCCACGGAGCAGATCACTTAAAAGGTTAGTGTTCGATGATATGAAAGCTCCCAGGATACAAAGAGACGCTTAGAGTAGTGAAGAAGCAAGGGATCCCAACATGGTAAGTGCAAAGAACAATTAGGGGGGACTCGCTAAGGTCACATTTTACTTGACTAGGACTCGCAGAGATTGGTTATGGCGTGTAAGTCATTAACACCACAGCGTCGGGTGCGCTAGGCCTTGAAAGACACTTTCCTGCACACTTGTAACGCAAAATTCGTTCAATCCACCTTCAAAAGTATGCGGCGGGAACGTTGGTCTCGCCTCCTTCACGACATTTATCAGATCGAAAGGTTCGTTTATCGTCACCGCCAGGTCCTAGTTGACCGAAGGAAGCCGTGATCAGTTCGCCAAGGTCACTGATTTACCATCGATGGCCTTGCTGCACGAGATCGCTTCGCCAACTCTTTTCCGTGCGACTCCGGCACAAGTGTTAGAGCCTCGCTGGAGGACTTGGCCCGAGTGGGGAGGTGTGCTAACCGAGGAACAATACCTAGAGCCCAACAAACAGATGAAAAGATAATCACCTGGTAAACGTGCAATATGATCAACGTAATGATCCTTCCTGATTATGGTTGATACAGCGCAGGATTCTAACGATACTCTTGATTTCGAGAGTGCTTGTGAAACGCTGGTACCGTTGATTGTATGGCCAACAAGGTCAGCAAGGCTGATCTTATACACGCAACCAGATACAAACGAAAGCCTTGGGTTCGATACACGAATCACGAGAAGCGTAGGAAGCCACTTGCTATGGCGTAGCTTGTGTATTCATTCCACCTCACAAACGAGGGAAAGGATACGCGTGCCATATGATGCGCCTGTCGCACTGGGTCACCTCAAAACGAACACCCGAGCCCAACACAGTGCCCTGTTTCCCAGCAGAGTGGGGTGCTCCGCCTCCCGAGATCGAAGAAGCTGGGAACATATTGTTTTCCATCCTGTGCAGCCGTAGGGACGACTTTCACAAGGAGACTGGCCCCAGGACCGAGAAATCGGGTGGATGAAAGGCAAGGCGGTCTATTTTCAACCAACTGGGAGATCTCTGAGCAAGGAGAAGTCGAGCAGGGAAACGCACACAATAAATGGATGACGCTCAAGTATGGAGACTTGAATGGTTTCTGGGGGAGGCGAGAGACGTCCAGCTTATTTGACGCACGATGGTGAATTTGCCCGAGATTACCATACGTTTGTGACATAACTTCCTGACGAGGGTGTCGGGTCTTTTCACACCTTCCGCCCCGTGTTTGCCGTCGACGGTATCGTGTCCATGGATGTTTGGGCACAGAAAAGAAGGATAGCCACCCGGAGCAACCAACAGACGCTACGTGGATAGTCGACACGAGGCCACTTCCTCCGATGCTCGTCATCACTAAGCTGACTGCGACTGAAGCAGATTTTTCGCCGGAAAGAACGGGATTTGGAGAATGGAAGCATGGAATATACCCCCATGTCTCCTGGAATTTGGAAGCAATGGCGAGGACAGGCGGGAAACATTCGCAAGGTAAAAACGCCTGCCATCCTTCAAGGTATGGAGAGTGAGAAGCCACGGACACAGAATGGGTCTCAATGAGAAGTATATTCACCGTCGTTTTTGCAAACGTGGGGGGACATAATCCTTAGGTTTTGTTGGTGCCGACGGCGGAGACGATTTCCAACAGTCTGAGTGTCTCCCAGGCCGCTTGATATCCCCCAATGGGCCGAACTACGAGTCATAAATCATTGGGCAATACCGCGACATACAACCTATTTTTCCTATTCACGGATTTGCTATTCAAGTTGTTGTGATGTAACCAAGGTCGACTCGGGCTTGGGCATGAGGTGTTGTGCCAAGATGAGACCATCCGAAGCTTTGTAAGAAGTTGACCGTGTCGGTAGCCTGGACCCACATTAATTCAAGTTTCGGCCCCTCAGTCGAGTGTTTTTGTCAATGCAAGATCCTGCTCGCGCTGAGCTTGGATCGTGATTTCATTATTTGACACCACTGGCAGTACTTTGTGATACCGCTGGAAGCTGGTATACTTTTTCGCAACAGAGTCACCCCGCGGAAATACTAGTAATCCAAGTGCCAAGTCATCAATGCATCACTGCCTGTGAATCCCATGTCACGGTCATGATCAGCACACAAACGCGCACACCTTCCGTCATAGACATCACAGCCAGCGCACTAGTGACGCCTATACATACTAATTAAGATTTCAAACCTCGTGCGTTGGAACGGTTACTAACAAAGGTTATGTCTCTTATTAGAAGCCTTGACGTGGGATGCTCAGGTGGTCGTGCTGGAGCAGCCGTAGTATGGGAACGATATGTCAGGTCTGAAGATTATCTGACAGCTAACCCTCTCAATTGAAAGTTCGTGTGCACAATCAATATTACGGTAATCAGCCTCCTTCCCCCCGCTTATCCGAGATGACGCAGTCAGAGCTCGCCTCACTTACATTGTTTGGCACAAAGAGACGATCCGAAAACCCATGACTTCAAGCGTGCTTGCAGGACGTCAGTACAGGGCGGCCTTCTCGATTAAAAGATGAAGACTTGATGTCACTTGACAGGTTCAAGCGACACGGGTTTATCCGATAACCGGGCTCAGCAAAAGTGCAGGATGTTACGTGCTATGGGGTTGCGAGCGTGTTCACCCCACCGAGGGAAAGGATATGCCTCCCACATGATGCGCCTCCTGCAGTGGGTCATCTCAGGAAGGACGTCGGAGTACAACTTATGTACCTCAATTCCCAGTCGAATGGGGTGCTCCACCTTCCGAGGTGGCGGTGGCCGGGAAGGGGATGTTTTCCATTCTCTACAGCCACGTCGGAGAAAATTTCTACGAGGAGGCTGGCCCTGGAATCGAAAAAGCTGGTGGCTGGGAAACGAGAAGCCCTATCTCGACTACCTGGAAAATTCCTCAGGAAGCTGAGGTTCAGCAGGCCAACACAGGTAACGAATGGACATGGTTTAAACGTGGTGACCTGTACGCTCTTTGGGCAAGAGACGTCCAGCTTATCCGACGCACGATGGAAAACCTGCCTGAGTCTGGCCCGGACTATCACACCGCAAGACCCAAGGCATTTGTGACATACCTTCCTGACGAAGGTGTTGCGTCTTTCCACACCTTCCGTTCCATGTTCGCTGCGGGTAGCATTGTGTCAATGGACGTCTGGGGTATAGAGAAGAAACCCACCGATATCGACCAGCCGACTTATGCAACATGGTCGGTCGACGTGCGCCCATTGTCTCCAACCCTGATCGTCACCCGAGTTAGTGCGACAGCATCAGAATTTCCAGACTTACTTCGTCACATTCAAGCAGCCGCTAGGAAGAATGGCATTGGCATGATGGAGATATGGAACATACCCAAGCACTTACTTGAGGCTGCTGCAGAGACTGGGGGTCAAACCTTTGAAAGAAATATACGCCTGCCTTGTATCAAGTGGTATGGTACAGGCAAGACAGTTGATATGGAATGGGTCTCGAACGAGAAGTATGCTCATTTCAATAAAGGTGGTAATTTTGCTGACTCTCCGAAGATTTTGCTGGTGTTAAAGTCGAGTACTCCGAGTCGATGTAAGGGGACAGTAACTTGGGGACGTGGTGTGAACAGTAACACAGGCTGGGAATGGGTGCTCCACGATAGTTTCAGCTCTCCGTCATCATCCCGTCATCACATGTTCGAGTTCAATACCGTGCTATACGGGGGCCATTTGTTCGACTGTTCCAGTGACAATGGACTGGCTAATTGACAAAAATGCATTGTCTAGGAACTTGCCATGATGCTACGCGTGGGACATGGAACATCTATGCATTGTATCTCTACCCGAGCAAGTGTGCGAGGAAGTAAATAAATGTCAATGAGTAGGAGGAAAATAGGGTATAATCCCCCGATGATCAAACAACGTTCGCGGGTGTTGGGGAGGATGTGACGGGTCGCATTCCCGTTGCAAAATGGGACCAGCCTCGCTTTAGTTGCTGTGAGACGTCAGTCAAGCTAACTATCGCGATGAATCTCTAAATGACTCACTTCGAAGAAGACAAACAAGAGGACAGTGTTCGGTCCTAAGCGCATGAAAGAAGGTGTCCAACCTTTGAACATGAACATGGGACCTTCTTCGCGGAGCGATCTCACAACAACTTGCAAGGGGCTAGCTTTCCCTGACTTTAAAATTGGCATTGGTGAGGAGCCAATTATATACACACAAGACATCTCACCGAACCCATTATTCTTGTCTTTATGACATCGGCGGGCGAGCAAACAGCTGCGAAGTAGAGTAAGCAGAGGATACACGTGTCGAGGACAACGGACTTGTGCCACAGGTCCCGGCGGCTAAACTAGCGACGACGTGCAAGAAGAAGCCGTCATGAAGCTGATAGTCCACTAGGGGTATTCGATGACAAAGTAGAGTCGTCTTGAAGAAGTCGTAACTATAAACGGCCTCAGGAGGCGTGTTCGGATGATTCAGGGGAACTACAGGGTCAACTCACGATCCCACCTGTGACATCTATCAAAGGACACATGTTATACGCCACGTGAGGCGAAGACAGAGGTTAGCAGAGGCTTACATTCATTAAGACTGCACGTGTCTTAAATTGTATATGTTCAACCAGTGCATCATTTGTCCAGTCTGCACGCTTACCGCGTTGGTTCCGAGCCCTCTACTAAGGCCCTTGGCACCCTCATTTTTCACGAGGCTTAAAAGGCCAGTCATAGCGTTACGATACCCATACTGCGCTTCTAGAGGTCTCAGTGAGTCACTAGTCATGCGCACGAGTACGATGTCCGCAGGGTTCCCTGCAACACCACCCAATCCACCAGTAACACCAGCGGCCAGGAGGAGCTTTCCGGCAGAAGGCTTGCCATTTTCAGACATGCGTCGTTTCATCTCCTCGTAGCTTCCGAGGCGGACAAGCGTGTATGTCATCTGTCGAAGCAGTGATGCGGAAAGGCCGGTGTACATACTGCGCAAGCCATTCTCGGACAACGAAGTCCGGATCGTTGCAAGCATGGACGGACGCGGCACGGATGGACCGAGGGTTTGCATACGGCTATGCAGACGTTAAATATGCTCTCCTAAGTGAAACCGATGCCACTGACACTTTCGTCAAGTCTAGGGGATGCGTGATGCAGGCTGCCACTAGAAGACGGGGCGTAAGCCAAGGTGTAAGCTCTTATGGGTACCACCTACTGGAAGCGGCAACGCCTGTGAGTGAGCTATTAGTTAGTTGCCACAAACAGTGAACAACGAGCTCACCGCCGAGCCTGCATATGATGTTCAGCAGGGGATCCTGAATGGTATTCAGAAATGCTCACCAGAACGGATATGTGGACATGCTGCGTCCCATTTTCAGACGCGTCTCTCCCCCACACGCACCCAAGCTTTTATACCACACTGGTGGGTCCGAGAAGCTACAGCTTTCTGCGTGATGGCTATATCTGAATCGTATGAGTATCCGGGAGCGCAAAAGGCTGCAGGATAGAGATATTGCAGTGGCCTTGTTACCGAAAAGGCTGTAAGATAAATTTCGTTCTCCAACCGGCGCCCGCGTTGGGATAAGTTCTAAAAGTCTCAGTGAAACGACTCAACATGAAAGCCCACTGACTCGGAAAAACTGGACGCGGCGGCTACGTAATAACGAGGCCACCAGTACTGTTGGACAGCCAAAAACTTGAGAACTGCACGCACACCGGTTCACAATGACGCTCGGCTAAGGGACTACATCGGTGACTCCTGTAGGTCTTCACAGCGTGGAGGGTATATATTCTTTCATATGATGGCTGAAGAGCACCCTAGTCTAAGGTCCGTGCACACGTGAGATTAAGCGAGTTGGACGTGTTTGCTCCATTAGTCAGCAGCCAACCAGCCATCTTACTGGCGCCACAAATTTATTTCCTTCCGACTTCAACTCTCTCCTTGACCATCGCCTTCAACTCTACGCACAGGATAATATTCAGTAATTCTATTCAACTACAATGTCGCACGACAACGAGGAACTGGTCAACTACGAGGATGAAGACGATGTCGTCCCCAACGGCGCCGCCGTGCCGACGAACGGTGCCGCTGCTTCGGCAGCAGTGGATGGCGAGGTCGAAAAAGACAAGAAAAACTTCTCAGGCATACATTCGACCGGTTTTAGGTCTGTGTCGTCTCTTCTCATGGCGTCTCCCCCCCTGACCCTTTTTCTTAGGGATTTCTTGTTGAAACCCGAACTTCTGCGAGCGATCAGTGATCTCGGGTTCGAACATCCTTCGGAAGGTACTTCTATCGCGGTTTGAGCGGCATTATTCTTTGACTTATTACCACCATTTCACAGTTCAACAAGAATGTATTCCCCAAGCCGTCCTGGGAATGGACGTCCTTTGTCAGGCAAAGTCAGGGCATGGCAAGACCGCAGTCTTCGTGCTTGCAACATTGCAGCAATTGGAGCCTGTGAATGGCGAAGTTTCCGTCATTGTCTTGTGCCACACCCGTGAACTCGCCTTTCAAATCAAGAATGAGTACACGCGGTTTGCAAAGTACATGCCCGATGTACGGGTCCACACCTTCTATGGCGGTACTCCCGTACAAAAGGACGCGGAAATCCTTCGTGACAAGAATCGGTGCCCACACATCGTTGTGGCGACTCCTGGCCGCCTGAATGCCCTCACTCGAGACAAGATTCTGGATGCCAAGAACGTCAAACACTTCACTTTGGACGAGTGCGACAAAATGCTAGAGCAGCTTGGTTAGTCTTCGCCCCTTCAGTTTCGGCTACCAGTCTTGGAGTGCTGCGTCATTGAACAAATTGCGCCCATCACACCGGTCTCCGCCACCGGTTAACGAAGTTCTTGTCGCCATACTCAACGTCACACTGCCAATGTGGGCGCCACATGGAATTGGTGTTGAAGCATGGTCATGGGTCCATCGCTGGGTTGCTGAGGTGCTGAGAGCGTTGTATGATGAAGAACATCACGGGTCCCCTTCCGATTTCCTGCTCTCGTCGCGGGCGAGGGTTATACATGGGCTTATTCGCAATTAATGCTCGGCGGCGCTTGCATCCCCTCTCTGTTTTTGAGTTTCTTCTTTTTTCGCTCGACCCGAAATTCAATCGCAATCTAACCGCTATCCTCCGCCCTTTCTTTGCTGCGTAGACATGCGTAGGGATGTCCAAGAGATCTTCCGCGCGACTCCCCATCATAAGCAAGTCATGATGTTTAGCGCCACGTTGTCGAAGGAAATCCGTATTACCTGCAAGAAATTTATGGCGAATGTGGGTCTTTGTGGACGAATCAAGAACACGCGCGCTGATATGGGAACATAGCCACTGGAGATTTTCGTTGATGACGAGACAAAACTGACGTTGCATGGTCTGCAACAACACTACGTCAAGCTCGAGGAGAACGCAAAGAACAGGAAGCTCAATGACTTGCTGGACACTTTGGAGTTTAACCAGGTAGGCATCCTATGCAACGTCACGTTCTGTACTGATCTCTTGTCAGGTCGTTATCTTTGTCAAGTCTGTTGCACGAGCAATTGAATTGGACAAACTGCTTGTATCATGCAACTTCCCCAGCATCAGCATTCATTCTGGTCTAGCGCAAGAAGAGCGGTAAGTTTATGAGACTATTGACTTGTTAGCCGCGTGACTGACGGGTAAAAAGCATTAAACGCTACACTGCCTTCAAGGCTTTTGAAAAGCGAATACTAGTCGCCACTGATATCTTCGGTCGTGGCATTGATGTTGAGCGAGTCAACATTGTTGTCAATTATGATTGCCCTCCGGACGCAGACAGCTATCTCCACCGAGTCGGCCGTGCTGGACGATTCGGTACCAAGGGTCTTGCTATCACGTTTGTGTCGAGCGAGAGTGATCAGCAGGTGATGGCTGCTATCCAATCTCGGTTCGAAGTTGCAGTTCCCGAGCTACCAGAACACATCGACCCTGCTAGCTATAGTGAGTTGGTCTGTGATATGTCTAACTTGTTATGCTCACTTCCGTGTTTCAGTGACATCGTAATTGGTTTTGAGTGTGCCCTTCCGTTTTCTACTCTTAGTGTAACCATGTACTGAGTAGGGGTCATTGGGTCGCGAAAAGTTGCCCACGATCACGCATTGTGACTCTGTTTGGATGAAACCTTCCATGTGTGTCGACGCCTGCCAACGTTTATCCGCTTCGACTTGAATGAGCACTTGTCAAGACCTGAACAGGACAAATTCTTTACTGACGAGTCAACGAGGTTCTGCCCCTATATACGTAGTCATTCGGGCTGGCATCTGTTCGATGACGGGATTTATCCTTTGCATGGCCAAGGGTTTTACAGACTAACGCAAGATCGAATCTCCCGAGGTTGGACGTTTGTATATATTCCCTCCCGCGACAGTAAGTAGCCAAAGCCGCTATCCAAAATCTGCTGAGTGAATTGCATTTATTTCTCACATCATCGATCATCGATTACCCCTATCAACTTTCCTCAGAATCTTGTTCGCACTGTACATTCAATCCGTTTTCGTCAGAATGGACATTGTTTGGCCCCGATCCATTCTCACCCGTTTTGCGACTATTCCTGCCAATCCCAGGGAGAATGACTATCACGCCCCATACAACAAACTCCTTAACGTTCTCTTCCCTCCAGACGGTCCGTTCACCGTTGGACCGCGGACTCACTCAATTACGGAGTTCCGCAAATCTATCGATTTCATGCTCGGATACCAGGTGTTCTGGGAAGATGCGCCGGTCTTTATTCTGGAGATCGAGACAGGGCCTAGACTTGGCTGCGTGTCTGCTGGAGAAGAAGCTGATCTTCAAATTCGTAGGCTTATGAGGGACCTGGTTGGTATTTGCCCGCTTTCCAAGCTTCATGCGATCAGCGCAATCGGCACTAAACTGTGTTTCTATACTGCTGAAACCGGGCGTACCATCATTCCGCCTAGAATTGTCCCAGACGATCAGCTCACTTAGCCTCACTATTGACACCGCTCCAGTGGGGCGTTGGGATTGCGATGTGCTGGAGGCGGAGGGAGCGGCTCGCCTCAAGGCCGTCGTTCATGAGATACATCAGGCGTGCGCTCAGCTTGACCCTAGTGAGTGCTTAGATGCTCTAGATATTCTCCTGAATCTCACATGCCACTAAAGGGATTGACTGATTTCGTGATTGGTTACCACTGTTCTTCCTACTTTTCACCAGTCTTGTCGGTACTCCAGCCTTTTCTTCGCTGCAAAGTCTTTACACATATGTATGCTCGATCAACAACTCTAGATCTCACACCACTAATTGGTTCTTAGTCATGAGCGGCGCGCCGTGACACAATCACGGGTGATCCACCTTCTCAGAGGTCTAGACTCTACTCTGTCCCTGACCCTCTGGGAGACTACAACACATTGGAATGTCGTCGGTATCCATATTTTCACTACGTCGTCGAAGAATACAACAACGGAACTCCTAATCTGCTCTGGAAACTCAACGCTCCAGCTTCTGCAGTTTACTGTCTCGACGGGCGGGCACCTCGTTCCAGGAAGCCCGAAGGCGATCCTTCAACGCTCAACACCTATATAGCCCCCCAGAGAATGTTTTCACGATCATGGGAAGCCATGTAGGATGGAGGACAGTGCAAGCAGAGGCACTGACTACATGGCAAGGTAAGGCCCGTCAATTCAAGCTGTCACATAGATTTCAGCCATTCCCACTGCTACATATGCACGACTCAGGATCGGGACGGGAATGTATTCCGTCTGACATTGCTAGCGCTGACCATATGCCCACATGAACATGAACAACCGGATCACTTTCCGCGGCTGTGCAGTGGTAACTTGTAGTCTCCGGACACCCATGATCATGGCCGTCAAAAGCTAACATATCACATCTCAGTCATGTCCCCTCGGACTTGACTTCGTCGAAAAATAACCAGGAAGTCCGGGGAGTGAAACATCAGTTGATTACACCACTCAGTGATCCAACTGGTACGACCCACCTACGGTGATGTTTCAAGCGCCGGGAGCGGAAGGGCACATTTACTCAGTGCAGTCCGTTAACTGGTAGCCGATGGTCAGGCGAATCAGGACGGATCAAGAGCACTATCCCGCGCGTTACAGAATCGTTTGAACGTTGAGATCAGTTCTCTGCGTAATCCAACATTTCCAGCAAGGTAAGCTCGGCACAGATGTCATATGATGCGGTGCAGTCACCACTGCGGTGTTTATGCTCTCATCTATCAGGAACTCCTCCAGCCTCGCGACGTCTCTTGGAGCGTCGGGGTCCAGGATCCTGAGTGCTGCTCGAATCCGCCGCCCCCGTGTCCTAAGGAAGAGTTACTCGAGCACACCAATCGAGGTGACCGGAGACAATACTTTGAGGGGCTCATCACAATTTTCCTGCTTCAGAAAAGGTTTCTGAACTTCGGCAACGTAGGCCGACGTACGACCGCCGACGGTGATCCATTTAACGGTGGCAGGTTCGCCCGAGGGCTACGGGACATCGGATTAGCAGGTGGTAGGAACAATACGGAAACGAGACAACCAGTGTCATCGTTTGCTTTACTTTCTTGCCTTTGTCCTGTGGTGACAGCGTGAGAGGCATGCCTGTCGAGTAAAGAAGACCGTACCCATCGGCGGTGGAAGAGCCAATGAACAGGGTACTTGGAATCATCTGCGTTTGCCTCGACAGTTATACGACACACATCAGCGATCTGGTGATGGAGAGCGAGGATTTGACGGGTGTCCAGAGTATTGCACCGTTGCTCGGGATGCACTTGAGCCTGATATAAAATTTCATCTGACCACGGGAGAGTCAGCGGGGCGACAAACAGAGTTGAGCCTGAGTTATGAGGATATAAACGAAGCTGTGAGGACCTGCGAGATAGTTTCCAACACCAGCGCTGAACGACTGATCCAACAGGAGAGCTTTGATCGGACAAGTTCTCCTCAAGACAGCATGACCGAAACCACCGAGAGAAGGCATGGATAAAATCGGGTCAAAGCCAAGATCCGAGATTGGGGGTTCGTTCAGTGGAGAGGAAGCCATGCGGATACGGCCGAGGCGTCGAGCATCACAAAAGGCGAGTTCTGTGAAGCTCGAATTGTTTTCTTGGATGAATAAGATGAACTGAAGAATACACGAGCTGAAATTAGCAGCGAAGGGGGGTGGGCGTTGGTGACACACCTTTACGAATCGTGGAGGCCAGACGTCGGAGGAGCTGCCGAGGTTGGATTTGTACTGTTGGGTCGACCTGCCTTTCACCTGACGGAATTAAAACCGCATCAATGGAGTTCCGCGGAGAGCAAGCAGACCTTGAGAATGCCTGTCATACCAAAGTGGAGGACAGGCATCCTGCCCTTTCCGTCGAGTTGAATATAGAAACATTTGCCTATAGGGTCAATCATTTCAAGTTGGCGCTGAGAGAGAAAAGATTTACCATATCGGGCGGCATCAACTATGGTACGACCGGCGATTTCCCTGGCCTGTGTGTTGGCCAAAATAAACGCCGAATGGATGCGAAACGAGGGAGACGGACAAACTCGAGATGTGACAGCCGAGAATACACGAGCTCGTCTTCGGAGGTATCGGCATGGTGGATTACCTTTCCCTTGGCAACGGACCTGATAAGGGCTGCAGCTCGCTCGACCTCTAGGCGAGGTGTTGGCGGATGAGATATGCGGTGTGTTCGGTGCGTACCTGGAAGCTCTGGCATGAGAGGACTGGGCGTTTAAGTCCGATGCCCGCGCCGAGAATGCGCGATCACGTGGCTGCTAGTCCAGATAAAAGCGAGTGCCAGTGAGGCCGTTCGTTGCACCATGGGCCTCACAAGCTTGTTCGATGGCCCCCCGAGCAAGCCCTGGGGCCTCAAATGGCGCTCCTCCGTCGCGTTCGTCACTGCAGGTGTGTGCCCCCGCCCCGGCTGATTCCCCCTGCTCATATCCAGTCCAGTCGTCGGCATCGGTTCGTACCTCGTCTTGGCCTCCGATTCCTCTGACCCCTCTCTAGGTATCACCACCGACCTGCTGGTCTACTCCGTAATCATACCCGTCATGCCATTCCAGCTCGAACACCTCAAATACCACAGCGTCTCCGCTCTCACTGGCTGGCTCCTCTGCGCATACGTACGTATACGTCCTCCACCCCTCTCTCACTCCCTCTCTCAGCCCCCCACAGTCCGTCGGACTGGTCCTATGTGCGTCTCACATCCACTCCTCCCCACTCCATCCTCATCAATTGTCAGCCGCAATACCCATCACGATCTTCGCAGAAAAGAACCCCGCCCGCCCCCCCCCCCCCCCCGGGGGGGGGCGCCCGAACCCCAAACCCGAAGGCCAACCGT
>JBBPNN010000352.1:0-28787 GCA_038090935.1 Hortiboletus campestris
AGGTTCTCGAAGGGGGTAGATCTGTGCTGTGGTCCCAGCTAGCGCGGGCCCAGACGTGCTTGGACGAGCTGCGGCTCACGGGAGAGTATGGAGCATCGCTAGCGGACGACTTTGAGCGCCTCTCCTTCCAGCTTGAACAGGTCCCTAGAGTTTCAAAATCTTCCAAGGATACCAAACTCTTACTGAGAGAAAGGGAGGCAGTTGCGGAACAGATCCGGCGCGTAGAGGGCTTCAAATCTTTTCCTCAGCCCACCTCCTTCTCCGAGCTCGAGAAGGCTGCATTAAACGGTCCGGTCGTCATCCTCAATGCTAGTCAACATACATGCGATGCTCTCATTTTGCAGTACAATACACCACCCACCCATGTTCCCCTTTCACGCATGACGTCCAAGGATGTGTCGCAAATGGCGACACGCTTTCGAGAGCTTACCGGGACTCTCGTCACTAGTAACAACGACGAAAAAGCCTTGAAATTCCTGTTGTCTGACCTTTGGGATCTCGTCGTCTCCCCCATCGTCCAACGTTTATTACCCCATACGCCAAGGGGTTCCCGCCTCTGGTGGTGCCCCACCGGATCATTCACGTCAATACCCCTGCACGCTGCAGGACCATACAGGCAAGGCGAGCCCATTGTATCACAACTATATGTTCCCTCGTACACGCCAACACTCCAGGCTCTCATACGCGCCAGAGCCAGGACAACTCACGAGCCCCCACGGTCCCGTCGCACAAGCATGGTCCCGAACTTTCTCAAGAGCAAAAAGTCGAAACAATCGTTAGCTAGCCAGACGATCCCTACGATCGTTGCGATCGGTCATACAGCGCCCGACGAGACCTGCTATGAGTTAGATCTGTTGCGCAACCGCATTCCGCCGAGCGTGCCCTTTAGGCGAATGGAGGGCGAGGAGGTGACCTCGGAAGCCGTCCTTGCCGCCTTTCGAGAGCCGGTATGGCTCCATTTAGCTTGTCCCGCTTCACTAGACTCTACCCTACCGTGCAATTCGGGGTTCGCGACGAACAACGGCATGCTGTCGCTGTATGACATCTCCAAGGCACGCCCCCAAGCCGAGTTTGCGTTCTTGTCTGGACAGTGTAATAGAGGGGACGATACTGAGCTGGAAGAGATTATGCATCTAGCTGCTTCGCTGCAGTATTCGGGCGTCCGGAGCGTCATTGGGACACTTTGGCCGGTTGGTGACGATGTCATGCGGCGAGTGGCTGCTGCATTCTACGAGGAAATCATTCTGAAAGCAGAAGGGTCGATGCAGAATACAAACGCTGCGCGATCGCTCAACGAGGCGCTGAAAGTGGCCGGAAGGGGGGGGTCGTTGGCACAGAAAATCGCGTTTGTACACATAGGTGCTTGAGTATACGAGCGATTCCTTTCACCTCTCGTGTACGCATATTTTAGGCTCATTGTAGAATGTAAGACTGTTCGAAGAACCAATGATACATTCCCTTGTCATGGGACACAAGACACGGGTCATTGATTAATCCTCAATCTCCAAGTCACCATAAGGTTTGGCTCGGAAGTATGATTCCTCATAGTGATGGACCCGTACGAAACCATCCTCACTTCCAGAGGCATAACAAGTTCCGGCAGGGTGGACTGCGATACTAGTAGGCATACGATCAATAAACCATTTACGTGTTCAAGAAGCGACTGACGTGTTCACGGGCCCGAAATGACCTTTCACCCGCCCAACCTCCTCCTCGAATACCCTGTGCCAGAACCGTGTTTCAAATTTGCCCTGCCGCAAAGACGTCGTCGTGACCTGCATCGCCTCTTGTCCTCCGCCAAGAAGAACCTGAATTATGTTTAGTTTGAAGGTGGGCTACATTAACAGGGTAGGTCGTGCTCACATAGGGCTTGTTTGGTGCAAGTGCGGCGCTATTGAGTGGCGTCTCTGTAGAATATGTTTTAAGCACTCGTAGGGTTTTGGTATCGTGTAACTTGAAGTGCAAAAGATGTGAGCAGCATCGAGGGGCAGTAAATGAATGGAAGACCAACCCGCGCGGTCTTATCCTTGCTGCTTGTCACGAAGTAAGACCGATCTGGTGACAGTTGAAGATCGGTAACGGTATCCATGTGCGCACGCTCGTTGTTTAAGATTTCCGTTCCAGAGACGATGTCGAAAAGGGCGACCTTGCCAGATTCATGTCCAGTGAGGACGATATTGGGCGTATAGGTGAACGCGCACACTGTGGCTTTAGAGCCAATAGGATGGAACATGTGTTCCGGTTCGCGTGGTTCTGTAACAATGGATGATTAGATGAACGATATACCGCAACATTGTGCCGCAAATTAGAGGGACGAACGGTCCGTTCCATCGCCGTCGCGGTTTAATCGGAAAACACGAATGGAACCCTGATGGCCCATACGTTGTTCGGTGATACAGACGACCCTTTCGTCGTCGTCGCTGAATGCAACTCGTTTCACCGCGGTCGGGAATTCCCAAACGTACAGACATTTTCCGTTCGAGACGTTCCAGAGGCGTAGCTGGTTGTCTGCTGAGCCGGAAACCAGAAATCTAGATTGTGCTAGCTCGAGTGAGCCCTCGACCGACGACAGGTCCACGCGAGTCTAGACTCACAATCAATGTCGATCGTCCACACTGTCCCGTTGTGACCATCATATGTCCCAAGCCGTTCGCCGTTATGAGAGAACCAGACGTTGATAATGTGGTCTTTTGAACATGAGAAAAGTAGATCGCCCTCAGCGTTGAATTTTATTTGCGTCAGAGAACGTTCGTGGCCTGATTTCCATTGAGATCGCTAGCGAGTCATGTGAAGTAGTGCTTGCCTTGTAATAGAATTGGCCGCTGGTTCAAGTCATACAAAGTCAACTAGAGATAATTGTCGCGAAATAGCACTCACCATCGTGATCTACAAAGGCTTTTGAAGGAGTGGAGTCCGGACGTCGAGGGCGCTGATGGTGCAACCGAAAATATTTCAGGTGGTCAGTCTTACCTTATCCGGTAGTCTGACTCGGGTCCAGCTCTCGACGACTTGCAGCACAGCGACCAGCAATGGGCAAAAATTCCAAAAAAATTATACAACCAGAACCAGACGTTCAAGAAGAAGAGAGCGATAAAGAGGTCGCCCTAGACGAAGACGACGTCGAGGAAGCCATTCTCGATGAAGATATCATACCAAAACAAAAAGTCGAAATCGACAATACCGTGCGTCGCGTCTTTCCTCGCCCAGTATGATGACCCTATATTTTATACTTTCCTTTACAATAGGACGCCCTTCGTCGGATACGCGAGACCATTCAGCTTGACCGTTCATTACCATGGACGGAAACTTTGGTTGTCCCTTTCCCAGAAACCATCGACGTCGACGTCGACGATGATCTGAATCGCGAACTCGCATTGTGAGCAGACGTCTCCACACGGTATATCCATCCTTTGACCTTTTTTTTTTTTCATTCGACCTTCCAGCTACAAACAGGCGTTGTACTCGGCGGACCATGCCCGCAGGCTCGCAGCATCCCATTCACTTTCCTTTACCCGACCCTCTGACTACTTTGCCGAAATGGTCAAGTCAGACGCCCACATGGAGCGTATCCGCTCCCGGTTACTCGACGAGCGTGCTGGAATTAAAAAAGCCGAGGAAAAACGAAAGGAACGCGCATCCAAGAAGTTTGGTAAACAAGTGCAACTCGAGAAACAGCGCGAGAGGGAGAAGGGGAAGAAGGACATGGAAGAGCGACTGAAATCGCTCAAACGAAGTAGGCTGCGAAATGTGTCTGAAAACATGTAAGGTGGCTCACGCTTTCTTCACATAGAACGCAAAGGGGCTCTCGACAATCAGGACACGGACGGAGATGCTTTCGACATCGCCGTCGAGGACGCCATCTCTGATCGTCCAGCAGTTAAACGCCAGAAAAGTCTGGGCGGCACCAATAAACGAGGCGGTCTGCCCAGGGATAAGCATGCAGTCGGAGGAAAACGTGCAGCCAGCGGCAAACGTGTAGGTGGAAGTAAGCGTCCAGGAAAGAGTAAAAGAATTGCAGCCAGGAGTCGTCGGTGATATCCTTTCTTATTACTTTTGTATTTCCCTCCTTTGGATGATCAAGCCTGAAGTCTTTTGATTCAATCAGCACAGAATTGTTGGCTGTTGAGCAAACAACAGGGATATAGGTCACGTTCAAAATAAGACCTCACCCGTACTCCGTCGTCAAAGCGAAATTCCAGGACCGTCAGTTCACACCCCAATATGTATCAACACGATCCGACCACGTCGTCCCCACGACATTCCTGATGCCAGCGAACTGCGAAGACCGCAGCGAGATGGGTCACCCCGCCCGATGCATCCACATCGCCAGTCGCAGTCTGGCACGCCGAGAGGAACGGCCCTGGAACGCAAACTCGACTTCGTGAAGTTGGCTGTGGATAATGTCGAGCAACGTCAAATACTGTGGTACATCATAAAGTGGGAGTCGTAGGGCGCGCGCCCGGTACCTGTTCCCCGTGACAGGCGAGATAGACAAAGGTATGTGGGCGCGAGGCCGTTAGAGACGCTTTGCGTGCGCCGTTTCATCTGACCTTGGTGAATGGTACTGATTCAGGGAGGAGTTGGACCGAGTCAAGTTCTTGGCAAACGGAGACCACTTGTAGCCAGCCGAATTTGATTGTCAGATTGATACAAAACTAGGCACACCCCGCCGTGTGTTCCACTTGTTCCGGTTCCAAATGAGGGCGGACAGCGTGGGCGTGACCAGTCGAAGCCGGGATGTGATACGGACACAAGGTATCAACATCCATGATAACAAGACGCTGGACGGTTCCCAATCTGACGAGCTCGCCAATGTTCACCACGAGAAGGCGATGGTGGGTGAGCGGCATGTATCGGGAGTGATGTGAAATACACCGGTTGGGCACCACCAAATCGGTGAATTCTTTGGGACATGTGCTTGAGATTGCGAACCACTTCGCAGACGATGGAATCCCACAAAATACGCAACCAGCCAGCCAGTCTTCTTTCGTCCTTCTTCTCGTGACTTTCTGAAGCGATAGGGTATTGTCATAGGCTGCATCGAACGAGCTCGGAGTCGGACGATCGTGATGGTAGAACGATGTAGTAAAAGTATTCTATGGTGTGAATGGGTAGGTTCGTTGGTTTCTTTATGTTTACTGCAAATTTGCTCACACTAGTTTACTATTTGCTTCCAGCATATGCGTTTTCTGAGCTCGGTATGGGTTTTATCATGGCAGGGTCATGTTTCAGATGCTAAGCAAGCGACTTCAGCATTGGGCGGACAGGATACGATCATTTCAACCCCCTCTGTCGCTGCTGCGGTACATGTCGCTGGGAAAACACATCTGAATGCTGATCCACAAGTACGGCACACGCTCTGCGATCCCTCACCGTGTTTGCAGTAAATACTATCTGGAGGGGCACGCTTACCCTCTTGTCCCTCGGCATGATTCGGATCCCCACGCGCTCCGAAAGCCAGCGATCTTCCCTTCCGTGCGTGGAATTCCGTGTGCGGCCGTGTGTGACATTCCCCATTCCCTCAGCCCGTTCGAATTCACCAAGACGTTTTACCATGATCGGTCCGGACCTAGCTATGCTATGATCCTACAGCTCCCCTTGCTTGAAATTACAGTCATGCGTTTCGGACCCTTTGCCTCCCTTGAGAAGCACAACCGGTAGCGGCGAACTCACGTGGGACATGACCAGGCGGAATTTATTCATGAGTATGGGTCGGGTTCTTTACCACTGACATAGTTCATCCGATCGTGTCGGAGGTGTCAGGCGTTATCTGGATCCGCAGGGCGGCAGGCGTGTCACATATACTATATGAACTGCTGATCCCAAATCGTAGCGGTTTTCACCGCCCCGTCCCATTTCCACCAGCTGCAGCACAGCTGAGTAAGTGCGAGTCATGCCAGCCAACCCACTCCCACTGCCTGAATCGTTGTATGGATCGTTGTACTTTGCCACTGTCATGTCGACTGGCTTTTACGGTTTCACATGCATGCAAACGTAAGTTCTGAAGTGTATTGCAGTAGTGAGGTAACTCATTCTTTGCCATTCGGGCAGATTCTTGTATTATGTTAAGTATGACCCCCGTTTCTTGATTTCATTCCTTGCCACATTACGTCTTTGCTCTAGTTACCGGGACGATCCCTTGCGCATGAAAAGCTTTGTAAGTCAACTCATGAACATGCCGAGTGTCGTAATGTAAGTCCTCCTCAGGTAGCAGCTGTATGGTACGGCTCCTCTTTCTTCGGTTTGCAATGTTCCCAACGCTCCGTGATAGGGCACTCGATACAATTCATGAAGCTTTGACTATTGCTGGCGGTTAGCATTCGACTCGCACAGCGCTCACACCTCTCGTTCACGTTCATATCACGTCCCATATAGTGTACAAATACATCATGGCTGGCCTGGTAAACCCATCATCAATATTGAACGGGATCCCGTGAGTCATTGTTTTCGACATAACAATCTCCACGCCCTGATACCCCCCAGCGAACTCGTCGTAAGTTCTGTCTCTGATGCCCTTGGAAGGTCCACCAACGAGGCTTAGTTACAGTTTGTCTTTATGGTACCTGTGTATTTATCTTTGTTCCTGGAATGAGTGCTGATATCATTCAGGCCCTGGGTGCAGTAACTATGCAAGGCTTTTTCGTCTATCGGATATACCTTTGTGCGTCACAACCTCGGGGTTCTTTCTCATTTATTCACAGCCACTTAGTCAATGGGAAGAACATTGTTGTGCCACTTATATGGGTAGGCGTCTATATGCTTAGCGAATTTCATTGTTGCTTAAACCCTGTGGTCTAGGTTCCCATGGCGATCTACCAGCTTGGTAAGACTTTACAAACTTTCGGGCGAGCAAAACCTGACTTGATTCATTCTGGGTATTAGTGTCTAGTCTCCGTAGGCTGTCATTAATTGCATTCAAGGCAAGGAATGCTGAGCATTGCATTCTCAGTTTATGTAACGAAGGCGCTCTATAGTGCGGATGGGTTCGTTCGTTTCTTTTGCAGACTGCAGTTCAAGTTGGCCATATAAGTTTACCATCCACGTCCAGCGTACACGTTGTTGAAGTCACTGTGCTCAATGAACCTTTCTTCGTGGTAGGGATATGTTTTATGTTCCGAACCACCGACCTCACCATCGGGCGGACAGGATATGGCCTCTTCGTCCCTTTCTGTCGGTGCCGCGGTAGATGTCCTGATCGCCGTTATCTGGACATTTTTGCTTCTCCGCAAGGGGATCGCCACTGGATTTTTGAGGTAAGCACGAAATGCTCGTGTGTCATATTTCCCAGAAAACGCATCTGAATGCTGGTCCGCAAGTACGGCACACATTTTACGACGCCTCATCTTGTTTGTGGTGAATGCAGGTATCTGGACGGCTACGTTCGCCCTTTTGTGCCTCATCTTCGTATGTGTTATTTTCACGGGCACGCTTGTTAGCACCCTTTTGTCAAATTTGACACGAACTTGGTAGCTGCATCTTTATCGGTCGGATTCGCTCTATGTGGTGTTTGGTTTTCCGCTTTGCTCGGTCTACTGCAACACGCTGCTCGCCAACTTGAATGCCAGAGCGTACATTCGAGGTGAAGCGACGCTCAACACCGACGCGGACCTGTTCGCGAGTTCGACTCCGCGGACCGGGGATGACAAGCACTGTGGAGGGGTGAGGATGGGCTCTTTGCGCGCGTCAGGTGGGTTTTCGCAGTCTATGCTGGTTCGGCTCTCTGACGGCGATGGTCACGTTAGCAAATGTGGAAGGCCACGGGGGTGTGACGTTTTTGGTTGGCAACCGGCCAACTTCGACGTCGGAGAATGCGAGCGTTTGATGGGATTTGGGGATGGAACACTATACTTGGTCATTTCATTTTACCTCTCCCCCATCGGATCGTTCTGATATGACGCTATTTAGCACTCGCATCAGGAATTTGGCGAAACTCCGATTATTTCAGCTTTTCACACTTGTGAAACAAGGCAAGCCACGGAATCTGGCCAACACAAGACTGACTGGAGGCTGGCCTTGAACCCTTATCATGATTTTTAAAAATTACACTGAACTAGTTATTACATTACGAGTATGTGGAAGGATCTACAATTTGAGAGGACAGCCCGCAGGGATGTACAACAGGGACACAGTCAATCAAGAACCACGATAGAGCATGCAGCTCATTCAGTGGATCGATATGCGCGTGCCAGTAGTGCCAAGCCAGAATCCGCCCGACGCGGCAAAATTACATACCATCGAACTTCTTTCACCAGTAAGCCCGTTGAACGTCATCCTTGACTTACTATGCACTCTGAGTATGCCGAGGGAACTCGAACTGTAAATGCCTATTGTAATGTCTACATATAGTGTCCATCCTCGTCATAAAGTATGGTGCACAGACAGCCAAGGTATTGTAACGATTCCAAAGGTAATGAGAGACGGTAGATAAAGATTATCCATTGTATAGGTCGCAGTCGACGCCTTTCACAAGCTGATAGGCTATACACGGTGCTCAGGAGGCCGAAACGGTAGGGAAAATAGTGGTACTCTCACAATAATCACGGCCGTCAAGTCCATCATAAGAATTTTCCTTGCTTCTTTCTGATGCCTGCAGGAACTTTCACTTTCAACAACACGTTTGTCAGAGGAGCAAAGCAAAATTCACGCTATCTAAAATTGGTGCTGACTTGGACGACTCTTGGTTAAGATCGTCTGGTTGGTCTTGGAAGAGGGCCAGACGTTCCTCTTTCTTGCTTGGAAGAAAGGTCAGACCGAGGGGTAAGGAAGCACTGCCCCGACACTCGAGCTCCGTTTGCTGTAATTGCAACACAAACCCAGGGTTGGGGCAGGCATTAGGTCTTGCGCTGATGATGAGTCCCAGGGCACGTTTTAATGACATGCCGCAGCTTTGTATCAGGTAAAATGCGACGACGGCCGGAGAACGAGAGATCCCGGCGAAGCAATGAACGAATATTTTGCTTGATTTCTTCCCCGCACGTGCCTTGTTGATGAACGCGATTGCCTCTCTACCGGCTTTGCTCAGATCCGCATAGGGATCATCCTCGATGGAAAGACGAAGGTAGGTGACATTGTCGAGGGTCGACGAGGGTCTTTTCCCTTGTCTGGTAACGAAAGTCGATGTGGCAGATGTTGCAGAACGAGGACCTATGTAAAGGTAGGGGAGAATCAACGAGACAGGGTCAGACTGGACCTTGGGCGATTTATTTGAATTTGCCTTCGCCTTCAATGCCTTCGTCTTTGGCATAGTCGTGTGGATGTCAGTGAGGTTTGCGACTCGGAGGGTACTCATCGATAAGCCTAAGCCCCTGTGGCACTGCCCCTGGATTAAGTAATTACTGCTGTTTTGTACGGCCTCTAGCAAGCCGCCAGCTGCAGCGCATCATCGTTTGTCTCAAAGCTAAGGATACAATGATATAGTGCTGTTTGAAACAATGTCATATATCACGCGCCAGGCAGGCAGGAACCTTCTGTGTGGTGTAAGACCAGGCCTCGCGTCGTCCAAAACCCAGAATCAAGGCTTCATTCGCTGAGCTTGAGAGCAAGCTTAAGGATAGAATGTATGACGTTCGTGTAGATCATGTAATGCGTACCATCCCATTTTCACTACTTTCGATAGGTCGCGGGCGCCGCTGCGCAGACATGGAGTTTGGCGCACGCTACGGTGGACTACATCAGAAAAAGATTTCGGTGTCCTGTGTAACGGCCCCCTTCAAAGAACAGCGCAGAGACAATTTTGAGATCTCTGGTGCGAGGCAGTAATTGCTGGTGATGCCTCCTAAATTTCGCGATTAGCATTCACATAAAGGACGCCAGTCGTCGTGCTCGCGAAAGGGAGAGCTGCAATCTCTGAGTAGAATTAATCGCGCAGTGACGGAGCTGGCACACGAGGTATGATAGGCGTGTTTAAAATATCCAAGAAGCCAGATTTTGATGATACATGTGAAATTTTTGATAAAGGACCTGGAATAAATGACGCATTGGTATAAGGTAAATGCAACGGCCGGCTTGATAGTGGGGGTATCGGTATCGCGGAATGCAGTCATTTAGCACAATGAACATGGATCAAGTACTACAGGTTCTCGTCTGTCGCCTCCCTCATATCGTAAGGTATTGTCGTTACAAAAAGCTTGGATTCGAGCTCACCGGATAATGTTACAATTCGGAGCTTCAAGTCGTCGTAGAGTATGAAAGGAGCGAGCCTCGGACCATGCCAACCACGTTCGTGGCGTTGTCCATGATGCGTTCAATGGACCCTTCTTCCTGCGTGGTTCTAAGTCTGGTCCACCTAGGGGGCATTGAAGGAATCGTAGACTATTCCAAGTCATCAAAGTTTCCTGTGCGCTCGGACGATCCTTCGGATCTGGCTTTGTCATCAATCGGGCAAGACCTCCCAAAGTTTTCAATCCCTTGAACCCCTGCGGGGCCACGTGAGATCCAAACAGTAAACGAAAGTCCAGACAACGCACGTCCACAATCTTCTTCTGATAAACCAGTTCAAGGCAGTACACATCTAATCTGGACGGATCATACGGCAACCCCGAATTATGTCCAGGAGCCTAGTTATGAGACGCTCGCATTGCCTTGGAACAAACACTGTCGATAAGCCGAAATCAATAAAATAATATTTGATCTCAGCTTCAGAGCGTTTACGGGTGAGGGAGAGATCTTCGCCATTACGCGCTTGCCAAGGATTCATTAAATGCCATCCGGCTTTGTATAGATTTGAGCCATCCATCAGAATATCTTCAGCTGCACAGTCACTACACATTTTACTATCAGTGGTAAACTGAGAACGCGACGTCAACCCACCGGTGGACCACATTTCAATCATGCATGTATACGAGGCCCTGAAGGAGATATTCAAGATGGGTGGGCAGGGGGAGAGCAGAAAAACAAGCCTCTAAGGTCTGATTAACAAAATCAACGACTTCACTGAAGGAAGTGAAGTTCGGATCATTGAAGGGGCGAAAAGCAAGCATGACGATGTATTGATACCTGGGATCCCGGTCGTCGGAAAAGACAGCCAATATAGGGACATAATGGTTCCTTTTATCTTTCCGACTACCCAGGGACCCAAGGCGCGAAGCGATCTTCACCTCATTCGGATGCGTCGTAGAATGGATCCTTTTGATGAACACATCCTTTCCATTTTCACCCTGAGTTATAGGTTCGTCAATACGATGAACGCCTCACCAACTTACCACGCAGAGTACTGTGACATACCTCGATTTCATCACGATTGGCTCCGCCTGACAGTATTAGATGCACTCCTCGGTCCATCATTCAAAATACGACGCCACATGTCCGTTAGAAGAATCGAGGATTGGAGCACAGCTACCCCATGGATTGGCGAACTTGCCCGATCGTGCCTGTTCTGGATCTAGGCTGCAACGCAACGCAACCTAAGCGAAAGTCAAGGCACAACAGAAAATGGGGCTCTCTGGAAATCGAAAGGGAATGGGAAGCCACGACGTACATATGTAAAGTGGTTTTCCGATGGGCCCGTGGATGCGATACATTCGGACACTATTCCCACGCACTATTTTTGTTCGGCTGATTAGTTTCGGGCCAGCTCGCAAATTGCTGATTCTATCCAATGAACCATGGCTCTACTCATGAGCGCCCACCTTGACCGAACATGACCGCGATCTTGTCCTGTGATCGATTCCGCATGCTTAAAGCCCGGGACCCTGGCTGGGGCCAACATTGTGCAGCTCCCCGCACATATAGGATTGATACGACTGCATGGATACGAGGCTACGGGAACTATCAAAAGACAACGATGGCACAATACGCGCTTTAGTGTACTCAGTAGGCGGGGACTGCACTACTGGTATGCTTCTCAGAGGGCTTGGCCGGGCATCAGGATATCATAAGCGCTCAATGAGTGCTCAATGAGCTCGGCTAAACCGCGTAGCTCTTTTTGGAGTCGCTTACAGTCCGTTTGGCCAATGAGAGCCTCCCAAAACTGTCGTGGAATGAGTACGTTATTTTGACGCTTTCCTGATGCCGCCCGACTTATTGTACGCTTGGACGAAAATTAGCCATCGCCGATTCGCTAACCAGTCTTATCCATGCGGGTAGCATAAAAGGTTCTGTGTTTCGATATGTAATCAAACCTTCTGAGGAATGGACATAACATCGCCGACGCACGCTGATGGGCAATGAGTACTAAGGTGGAGGATTCAGAAAAATGTCACGATCACGGAAGCGGATGAGTAACAAGGCGACAATAAAGCGGAAAGAAGAGGCTGCTTTAGCTGTGACCGGAGGCGAAACCCCCGGACGAAGGCGCATACTTAGCGTAATCTGATCGGTACAGTGCTATTCGGTTCTCTTGGGCATAGTAATTAACCCTGAGACGATCTCCTCTGAGTTAGCAGTTCGCCCGGCTCAGCTGCTTACCGGTCACCGCCCATGTTTGGTTCACGTCTGAACACAGGACACTGTGCAGTGAGAAATATGCACTTCAGTGAAGCGCGCTTCCTCTCACAATCAACCTACAATCGATGCACCGACCCATCAGTTTGGATCCTCAGGCTGATCAATGAAGCTTTTGCCAGGTTCGCTTGAGAGACGACACTGCACGTAATGTTATTTCAGCCACAGGAGACCAGGTGAGTCATACTAATTGATGGCCGCACTTGATGAACCGAGTTGCCTAGACGAAATACGTACTTACGAGCAGGCTCTCAAACATACTTATAGAGCCAGCCAAGTCTTCTCACTGGCAGTCATCCTCCAGAGTCTTGCACACATCACTCGATATGTTTGCCAAGCTCAGGTATCCTTGCTCCGTGTCATTCCTCGACGTGACACTGATCGACGTGCTCATCTAATAGTGTTCTCGCCCTTTTCCTTGCCAACGTCTATGCAGACATCGTGGTACCGGACCAGGGCAATTGGGGCACCGCTGTGTCCATGAATTTCACTAATATTCAAGCTGAAGACAATTACTGGACCAGTGGCTTGCTCGTCTTGTCTGGCGTGACAGTACAAAAGACCTACGTCATCGACTACGACTTTCGTATTTATACGGAAACTGGGGTGGTCCTTCCCTTTGTTGCCGACCTAGGGCAGTGCGTCCCCCCTTTTCCACTTTTTTGACGAACCTCTTCATTGATATCACTCACCAGACAATATAAATTCGTCCTGACCGATATCGAGTGGGTATTCTTTGTGTTTCTGTCAATCTCAGTAGCTTCCGAATGCGTGATCGCTGATATTGTTTTGCGCATTGTCATCCCTCCAGCTCCCTCATGCATGGCAAAATACCATATGATAATAGCAACACTATCACTATTAATTGACCACTGATCTCAGGATCTCGGGAATAGTCCCAAGTGGATGATTTTCGATGCATTCAATGTGATACTTTGTCGTTCGGCAAATAATTGTAAATCATACATTTTGCCTTGAGCCGCACATGGTTGCACCCAGTCTGGCATACCAAGTCTTGTTGCTAGTCTCGACACCATCCGTTTTGGTGTACCCTCAGCAAGCCTCGGGATCTTCCGATTCCCAAAACGTCTGGAGACATTCGGTCGAGGACTATCGCATCGAGTCACGGTTGTCACGCTCTTCGTCTATATTAGGAAGGAGACTTGCCTTTTATATATAACTTACCCTTTCTGGACACTCCGCTTTCAGAAAATTTGCCCGTTTTGTACGACTTCTATTTTCGTGCCATATCCTAAATCTGCTAAGTCCCTACATGAGTACGGGCTGCACTCTCTCGCACGCAGAACAAGTCAAAAAGTCATACGACAATCTCGAACGTGCCCGCGAGCTTTCCCGAAAAACCTCGGACTACTCTACACATGCAATCCGGCATGCTCTGACCACAGCGTGTCTCGAAAATTGCCATAATCAAATACCATACCCATGGCAGCTGGATTCAGCAGAGGCCTTCTTGCTTGGCCTCGACTGTACTGTAATTGCTGGAACAGGGTCTGGCAAGAGTTTACCATTCATAATGCCATCAATGATATGTCCTGAGAGGATTCTTGTTGTGATTTCGCCATTGAATTCACTCGAGTCAGACCAGGTCAGTTTCGTCTACTAGTCATTATCTGTTATAGTCAACTACATTAATATTGTATTTGAGTAAGGCTCGGCGATGTGCTGACATGGGAATCACGGCCGTTGCGGTCAATCATGGCACATATACACATCAACTACATGAGGTCAGTGGTTAACCCGCTGCGGCCCCGGGCCGGGATTTAATATAACCTACCCACTGCTATCACAGGAGCTCGTGAGGTGTAAATATCAAGTCATATTCACTTCGCCTGAAATGGCGATATCTAATCCACGATTTAATTCACTTCTGTGCTCGCACGAGTACCACCAACGTCTACTCGGGGTAGTAATTGACGAGGCTCATTGCATCGTCCAATGGGGCGGTCAGTTTCGTCCTGCCTATGCGAAGCTTGATAAACTTCGCTCATTCATTCCAATGAATATACCATTGTATGTAACATCTGCAACTATGCCACCTAATGTGCTTGCAGAAGTCCAACGGCTCCTACATATCGAGCCGTCGAGATCATTTCATATTAATCTAGGCAACAACAGAACGAACATTTACCTCGAGGTTCGTCAAATTCGGAACGCGCGCGACTTCGGCTGCATGGATTTCTTGTTTGAAGACATCACAGCGGTCGAGGGGTTGGAGCGCGCCCTATTATTCGTCAATCAGGTCGTTGATGCACAGTTCGGTTGGCAGCGCTCACGAATGTTATTGCCACCCCACCTGCGAACATATGTGGGGTTTCTCCACTCGCGCCGGTCGGACCGCTCCAAAGTTGAGGAGCTCGAGCGATTTCGAATGGGCGAGCGGCGGGTGTTGTGGGTGACGGAGATTGGCGGGATGGTATGCGCAACACGACTAGCAGATCTATCAAAAACAATTGATTGAAACATATAGGGCCTGGACATACCGGATGTCACGTTCGTGGGGCAATTGGGTGCGCCGTCGTCGTTGACCATTTGGATGCAGCGCGCGGGAAGAGGCGGGCGAATGGCGTCGATACAAGCACGCGCGGTCTTGTTTCTTGAGGCATCGGCACTGAAGGAGATCCGTACAAGGATGGCTGGGGTTGAGAGTGAGTCAGAAATAGAAGAGGGTGATGGCGAAGGTGAAGAAAAAACTTACCGTAAGAAACTGGAACCAAGCTTGCGCGAGTACGTTGAAACGCAGCGTTGTCAACGTGAGATCGTCGACAAGTTATTTGACAACCCGCCCGGCCGCCCAGGTACGTAATGTGATTCTATTCTCACAGCGCACTACTCAGACACGTTGCCCCCTCAGTCCTCCATGCCATGTGCTGCGACAACTGCACAGCGGCAAGGTGCCCACAATCCCCCGCCATCTCCGAGTCTCAGCAGGACTCGAACCAACCCGCCGTCACTATCAAGACAGAAACCCACGCTGACCTTCCCACTGGCCGCCGCATCCAACAGCATCTTCAAGACGCTCGGGATGCGCTTCTATCATGGCGCCGCGGTACGGCTCTCCGGGACTTCCCACACGCCTGTTTTACATCTGCTGTCCTTCTTCCCGATCCCATTCTGTCCGCTCTCGCATCAAAGCGTTCACTCACTACCATCGACAACCTTCGAACGGGCTTGCCATGCTCTTGGGCGTTTGTGGAAAAATACGGTGAGGAGGTCTTGACCATAGTGAAGAAGTTGGATGAGGATTATGATGCGAAGAGGATGGCTGACAAGGAAACACGGCGCATCGAAAATGAGCGTCGTACTGCCAAGAAGGTGTTGTGCATGCAGAGAGCGCGCAAATCACGCCGATTACAGCAAGCTAAAGAAAACTGCGACATCCCGGGAACAAACTGGTAGGTTTACTCCCCTATCTCGTCCTGTAATGGATATAATGTGACGGTATTGTAGTTTTTTCATCAGTCCAGTCAAATCCTCGGATACAACTGTTCCCACCGCAAATCGTTCACCGTTTTTGCCCCACAAGACTGTCACAACGCGCACTGCTGCTGATGCCACATCTGGGAATATTCGTCCACCACTGTCGCCCCGCAAGGCCATTACAGCTGCTGCCGCTACTGATGCTACATCCGGGAACATATTTTCTTTCGACATCTATACTCCTCAGCGTCCCCTGCCCAGTCCTACTCGTAAGCGATCTTTCTGTATGGTGGACGTCGGTATGCATGGACAGAATGGCAAACGGAGCAAGATAGTTAAATAATTGACAGTACTTACTTCGCTACCATGTCTCTGAGGTTGCACATACAAAATCTCGTTTCGCCCACCACTGGGCAATGGTATTCTTGGTTGCCAAACCAACTGCGCCATGTGTGATGATATCTTGCACTATGTCTGCCTTTGTGCGGACTGCACGACCCTGTTCTTCAACATGAATATTTGAGCTAATGTATGCATCCTCCAGTCGAGACACATCTTTGGCATGGCTTGGATCACTGTGGGAAGATCCACGACACAGAGACCTTATCTGGTGTTCCAAGTGCTTTTGCACTGCACGAAGAGTTGGTATAGCAGGACTGCGGTCTTTTAAAATGTCCCATGATGCATTTGGCCCCTGAACGCGATCAGTGATCTGAATAACAAATGTTACTAAATGACAACTCAATTCAGGGCCAATCTCACCTTGATAGCCTTGATATTATACTCCTGCCTTTTGTCCAGTGGAAGAAACTTGCCAGACTGACCTGTCATATTGACAAGCCAGCATCGCCGGCGAACAAAGTCACTAATATTGATGCACTCAAGTTAGTCACTCAAATTAGCCAATCAGAAGTCAAGCAGATCATACCAGAGTTCGGGTGGCCAATCATGGTGCAGACATTGTAAAAGCTCCAAAACCTCACCAAGATAATTGGAGTTACGTCCTCCAGCAAAACGAAAAGCAAGATGGGGCAGGGTGGATTCCATGATCCCTACATCACCATTCTTTGTGGCTTCATAAAGGTCAATATACCGTAGAACATCTCGATTCCATAAAATGGAATTGCGCAAGGCTTGATCACGTTGACCTTCAGGAAGAGTGTCAATAGCGTCAACAGCTGCACTTGAAGCCAGCTTGTTAACAATCTCCTTGGCTAGGTCATGTAGCTGAGTGGGACTCTTGGATCGCAGGGCCTCTAGTGTTTCAACATCTCCAATGGCCTTCCAGGATGCACGAAAATGTGCTTCAGTGACATGACAGATAGCATCATGAAGGTTCTGATGAAAAGGGCCACGGGTCTGCACTGATGTTAGCCCCTTTCTCTCCAGCAAGGTGAAAGCATGCATCAGACCACGTCCTGCTGTGGTACCCAGATATTGCTTGTGTAGGGAATTGGCAAAGGCCATCAATAAATGAAACCATCCAAAAGTTGGAACCAACCAATCCAATCTTTCAAAAGCATTCCGATCTTGTGCACGAAAGTTGAAAAGTCCCCGGAGTCGAGCTGAGGTGAGTTGATCACCAATCCAGACCACAACACGATCCAGCCCAGTATGCTTCATCTCCTCCTTGGTATCCAGGTTAAGTTGATGTAGAACTGCAGCAACAACACTAGCATTTCCTTCATAGCTTGCCTCCTCCAAGTGCTCTGTTCCAAGTATGAATTGTCGGGTGACATAGTTCTCTCCAGTAGGAAGCTGGTAAATTGGATGTGGGGGAAGAAAGATCACATCATTCTTGCCATCATAGGTTTCAAGGTGAAATTCTGCACTGTGAATGAGATAGCTGAGGACTTGATGGACATCTCGTTCATATTGGCTAGGTGTGGCTTGGTGAGAAAGTGTGTACAGTTCTTGAACAGAAAGAGGACTTAGCCGCCCCTGAGCACGATATTCCTGGAGTGTACGATTGCATAATGGCAGTTCAGGAGGAGCATTGGGCTGGAAAAATACTGTTGAGGCTGTACCACAGTCAAAGTGACTTTGGTTATCGATCCTTTGGGTATAGACACGAAAGGGAATGTTGACATTGTCATGGGTAATGACAAAGGGGAATTGATGGACCCAATTACGAACGACCTCCATCTCATTTTGTGATATGGTCTTGAGAGCACGGACAGACCATTGGTGACTCATGGTGATGCCAAAAGAGTGAAGCAGGTTGATACTTTTGGCTGGAGTTCCTTGTGAACGAAGAAACACTGTAATCATCTTGGCAAAACGGTTGTGATGGTGTGATCGAGACATCATGAGCTGACATATGATAGATAGAATGATCTATATTATTTGAATCAATCCTAAGTCAAAAGTCTTAGTCAGGTAAGTACATACCATGTCAGGAACCTTGGAAATATTGCGGGACTGCTGCTTGTTGGACTGTGCTAATCCTAGCAGCAGAGACCAGAGCTTCGGGGTCCCACCAAAGCCAGGGCTGCTGAGTTTGAGGATCAAATCCTCAACAAATAAGGTACAAAGTTCTTCCATGGACAGGTCCTCAGGTGGACACTGGAGAACATGCTTGATCCCTTCCAATTCATCACCAATAACATCTCCAACACAGTTGAATGCAAAGCGTTCAAGGAGAGTAGTTGCCCCATGAGCTCGTACATGCGTGCTATTGGCAGATCGTGGTGGCTGGTGCCATCGAGCTATGATCAAGGGCAATTCTTCACTGACCATAAGCGCCGAGCGCTCGTAACGAATTTTCGGGTGGGTTATGCAGTCGAGATCCCCCCAGCTGACTAGATCAAGGAAAAGGGGGAGATTAAGCCCAAGATTGTTCATATAAGCAAGTACCGCTGCCACTTTGGCAGCTCTGTCAGGCCCGAGACGCTCACGGAGGCGTCGGGTGTGTGCGCGCTGGATGGGTGGTTGATTGAAGTCCGGCTCGGAGCAGTGAGAGCCTGGGTCATTGCCATCGCCTTGAAAATTGAGCCCATCGAAGTCAGCGGCTGTGTCGATGTTGTGCGCGAGACCTGCGGGGATATTATGGCTTGAGAACGGGCCGTACAGGTCGTCGTCGTCTGAATCGTGGTACATGGAAGCGTGGTGTAGCCATCAATCGCCGCGCTGCGGTCTGATTACTAGGATCGATTAGATTTATTATTTAATTCTGATTTTTGTATTTACGAATATGGACTTAGTATGATCTAATTGTTGATGGGCGTAACCGAGTAGACTCGTGACCAGTCGTCTAAAAGAGGCAATCCGGTGGAGAGCCGTCGATAGACGGACTGGTACAATTCGTGACGACTTCTGAATGCTGAGCGAGCTCCCACGACAACGTGACCATTATCTCCATTTTTGGACTATCCTGACTCTTCGCGACGGTTAAGCATTGCCAGGGACGCCTTCAGAAGTCGTCACGAATTGTACGGTACAGTCCGTCTATCGACGGCTCTCCACCGGATTGCCTCTTTTAGACTACTGGTCACGAGTCTAGTAACCGAGCGTGACACGATGCGTTTGTCACCGCACCAAAGTCTCCAGACGTTCCTAGAAGCGTCTCCTTCGGGCGTAGCCCTTGCGCTTCCTAAAACGGAACGTCGGGTTTCGAGACTAGGGTGTGGCCACCGGGTGACCTCGCGATGACTCGTTCCCGCGGCTTAGTTGGTTTGTTGATTAGGCTAGTCACGTAAACTGAACATTCCCCATACAAAAAACAGGTCTCGCAGAACGCACCGTTCAATATAATTGGAAGGATGACATGTGGACCTAGTACGGGATAATGACCAAATCGTACCATCGTTTGCTTTCGGATACTCATAATACTTGTTTTCTGCAAGACATTTACATTCTCGTCAATGTCCGGCGTGGTAGCAAAACCCCACAAACTTTGAATGCAGTGCCCGTATCGGGTGTTGCCACGGATGTGGCCAGTTGGGTGTCATTCACCTCGCGCCATCTGACTCCCCCACAAGGAGCGGGAAATGAAGGGACCATGATAGCCTCAGGTTCCAACAAACAAACAAATCGAACTCCCGACTATATAATGCCCGGGAGGGAGGTGCGATTCAAGTTCCTCCACATCCGCACATGGGCACTGAGACACCGGACATCTCTAGTATCTCATCTACGAGTACTCCTCCCTTTGCATACGAGTGGAATGAACTTTCATCTACCTCCAAGTTCTGGTCTCTGACCCCCTCACAACCCGTCTCAATGCACTCTTACCATGGATGGCAGACCCCGGAATCATTTACGGTGCATTCTGACCCAAGTACTCACCCCTGTCTTTGTTTTCATGGGAGCGGAAATGAGTGAGTAGAAGCCGTCATGGTTTACTCATCACTAACGCTCGTCAAGCAGGCATATGATACCGGTTGATTATGCTTCGGGTCAAGACAACAGGTAGCTCATCGGGTTTGTCCTGGGTGACGACTATTAATATTGTTAATACCCCCATTGGCATGGAAGATCATCTGTTTTGTTGGACACAAGAAAATGGTCACCGCCACCGAGCCTCGTTAGTCCGTGTGCGACTTCGGAACCACAATTTCCATTGATGGACATGGGGTCTGATGTCTCGCTTTCTCTCTCGGGTGGTATGTGATTCTATTCCCCATGACGTTTCGCTCGATGACACGAACCTAGGTGGTTCCAATAATTTCACACAGACTTTCTTCCCCGGTCATATGCCGGCAACCAATATGGATCTAAAGCCGCAGACCACTCTGCATACCCAACCTATTTGGGATTTAGGTTCGGGCTCCAGATACTCAACGAAGTACCATCATGCAAACCTTGGTACTGATGTCAGTATCTCTTAATCTTTCTCCGTGTATATCAATACTTATTTATACTTCAGCTTGATCACTCCTCGTTCGATACAACCGATGTCCTGGTGTTGTCGCCCTCGTCAGGCTCTACCGAAGACGTCTCAACCTTTGCCAATAACGAGATACAGCCTTCAGTCATGATTTATTGGCCCCCAGACAAGAAGGGTTCGGGTCGCCGACGTCCCCGACGCGCTTGTGCCATCAATATTGACGGGCTGCGGATCGATAAGGATGATCTACACTATAACGCAGGCCACAGCAGTGGCACGATCAGCGTCCATGAATGTCAATGGGCTAAGTCCAGCGACCCCTGCGGGATGTGGATCATCGGTTCCAGATCCCGCATCGGCGCTCACATCCGTGGATGGCATGCGAGACGGAGGAACGCAGATACCACACCCAAATGTCTGTGGGAGGGGTGCGCCAAAACGATGCTCAAAGACTCGATAAACCGCCACGTCGTGACTGTTCACCTCGGGGAGGGTTTCCATTGCCAGGGCTGCGACCAGGAGTTTCCACGGAAGGATGTGTACAATCAACACGTTGAGGACGGCGAGGCATGTAGGGGTGCGGTTGCCGCGATGGTGTATAGTACAGAGCGCAAGGTAATTGACACACGTCAGGCATTGCACCAAGGAGGTACAATTCGTTATGCAGGTCGATAGCATTTGACGATGTGCCGTGATCCCTCTGCTTTTCACCATCTTCCCTCCTGTACATATAATTACCTTCGATCTTATCATGATGACAAGAAATGTAGTGATTATCCCCGCTGTGTCGCGAATGCCCGGATGCAGTGGAAGTAAACTTGTGAGATGCATCTTTGTCGTGATTAACAAGGTCTCAGGACCGGCAGTCTTCTACGCGGACATGCGTTCGCGGAGCACTCCGATTGTACTGCAGTGAAAGAACATTGAAACGCATCACACTTGTGCAACGACGAAAACATTGATGAGTACAATTCAGGGAGGTGTATCAATGCCTTCGAGATGGTACATGTACAAGTAGCGAGAATTCCTGGATCTGATCACATCTCGATGGCAGTAACTGTTCGACCGATTCTTGACACCGCCAGCCCAGAGTGAAATTGCTGTCGATCGATCGAGTTGTGACTGGTAATCGTGGTCACGATGTGGCAATGCGACGACATCGCGATAGGTCCTGGATGGAACCAAAGCAGAGAGCGCTGGAGACGACCGAATGCAGAAATGAGCCCTGTACTGGTATGAGAACAAGGCGAAGAGAACTCAAGAAGACCACAGGAGTCTCGACGTGTACTAGTAAGCTGGAAGGTGAGATGACAGAAAGTACATGCCAACCAACCCTCGCCATGCTCGGAAGTAATTTCCGGACCGCAGCATATTAAACCTGGCATCCTCGCTGGCTAACAGCCAGGTTCCGCACCGAACGGAGACTGGACCCTATCCTCGTAGCCCCCGCGTATCACTGGCATGCTTTGCCATTGAATGACGTACCAGAACTTACGTCTTCTGCACCGATTGTCTTCACCGCGCCAAGATAACTAGGCCACAGGAAGGCATGAAACACACATTTGATGTCCACCTGACCTCTTGAGCGCCTCAGCTGACAGATACCAGCCACGGGTGCCGTTTCGTGAGTAAATTGTACGACAAAAGTGGTATGAGTGACAAATTCGTGGCAGGCGCAGCCCGACCGCAGCTCAAATGGCGGTACAATGGACCATTGACGACCATGGAATATCCGGCACCTTTAAACCTGAGACGCGAATGGAGATGGAGGGCTACTAGTGGTGCGGACATAGACGGTCATCAATCAGCATTAAGATAACATCATCGAAACGGTACCACGAGGCAATATAAAGTGCCTTCTGCTACTCCATTCAAGTTGGGGCGCGACCATCCATGATGTATGATACTTCATGTGCATTTTTTGATCGCAGGGAGTATGGTCATGTTGATGCGTCGAATGGATCGGGGATGTCTGAGGCCTCGTTGTCATGATTCAGATCAGGTCGTTTATTCATGAGAGAAACAAAATATCATGGTAGAATTCTTGGTTAGTCTGGTGACCAGACTAGGTGAAGCTGTTGGGCCATCGGGAGAGGACACCTTTGTATTGGCCCCATTCCCGAAGATTATGGTATGGCATTCACCCCTCGATCTCTTCTACGAATTAGCAGGCTTGCTGACCTATTCGCCTGACCAGGTTCCGAGTTGCGACGTATGGAAGAGGATAGAAACGTTCGAGTGCCGGTGGTGGATGACTTTGAAGCGGTGATGGGACCCCTAGTAGGCGTGGTCAAGCACAAGCATGATGGACACGGTATGTAATGGTGAAAGCTAAGAAAAACAGTCTGATGGTCGAGGAATATATAAACGCCACCCTGAACGGGTCAGAGAATTGGGCATGTACCTTTATCCCACTCGTGCGCGAGGGGCAAGGTGTCGTCTATTATTTTCATAAAAGATTCCTGCCGTCCGGGTGATGATGAACCCAGTAACGATTAATGCCGCGCCTGTGACGACCATGGGTGAACGAAGCCAGTCGACACACCAGCGAACAGTGCCGAACACTGAGCAGAAGCGACTGCCATAGTAGGTGGAACAATCCTCGTCACCCAGGGAGCGTCATTCGTAGGCTAGCTCAAGTCACATGTAAATGGCTTTGGAGAACGGTCGACCAATCTGTCGAGCCGGTCATAATCTAAGGGTAGAATAGAACCAGATGGACTAGAACGAGCATGCTTGACGTATAAGGACGAGGACACGTCGCCGATGTAGGACAAAAAAGCAAAGCACGTCGTGATCCCATTGGCATCGCGGAGATTTGTTGACTTGCAATAGAGAAGGAACGGCCCAATGAATGGAGTTTGCATGCGAGAACAGGTCTTTTCCATAGGTCTTCGTCGAGGAACAGACAGCCGCCGGCGTTCCGTGCTCATTAGGTACAGTAGCCGCCACTTGATCTCTGTCGAGTCAACAACCCCACATTCCAACATCTACTCCCGACGCGACCACTTGCGGGATCAGGACCATCCTAACAGCACCACCCGACAAGCCAGCAAACTCGAACAGCGGGTCGGCAAGTCACGAAGAAGGCATAGATAGCATCAGAAAGGCTACCTGCTGCTGCCAACAGTGGTTCCGTCCACAAGTCAGTAAATACTTCACCCAAGTCTTGATCTGACCATCCAGATTTAATCTGGAACACCCTCTGTTTCGTCAATCCCATGGCAGCAACCCATCCGACGTCGAGATATCACCTGGCCTTGCTTCGTCGTCTCCTTCTCGCACCACCTCGCACTCGTGCCAGCAGACACAACGGCTACCGGCCCTTTTTCGCCCCACCTGCTACTCCCTCTCGCAGGTCAAGGCGAGCCTCATCCGTTTTCGTTCTCCTTCACCTCACCCGACGCGCCCAGTCGACCTGTTCTGTGCCAATTATATAACATTGCGGCTGCGCTCGTGCCTCACTTTGCCTTAATGTGGCAAAATATTGTTTCCCAAAACCTAGGCACACATCTGTTTTTCGGTAAGTTCCCAATACCTCGGTGCGATCTTGTCATTGTCAGTCAGGTGTAATAAGCCTATCTGCACATTATGTCCGCTACATTTTTAGGCACGTTGCACCACATATGGCATTGTAGCGATTCCCGCAACACATTAAATAGACACATTGCACCATGGCCATGTCATTGGTTGGGACAGGATGGCGACCGCGAATACTACCCTTCCTCCCATGGGCAAAATATTCATGATCGGGATATGGGTTGAGACTGTGTTGTACGGTATGTCTGGATCAATCTTTGTGTTATATCTCCTACTGATGAGCCGCGCAAATTGGCAGGTGTCAAGTAAGTCTGGGTGGCTGCAACGAATCCTTCGAATGATATCAATGAACTTGTAGTTGCGTCATGTACGCGGTGTCTATGCTCATTCTCCTGCGTGGAGACAAGATCCCCACTCTGCGATGGTAGGTCCAAGGTCATCCCACATGAGTAGCACATCACTGATCGTGCACAATTTGTAGGGTGCTCGTCGTGATGTCCACGATACTCATCCTTCTCGCCACTGTTCATGTCGGGGCATCTCTACAACAATTGCTCGACGCGTTCGTCTATGTGCCGGCTGATGTACCCGATTACTCCACGACATATTGGTTCGACAATGACACCACACTGAGCATGCTCAAGTACAATATCTATGAGACTCTGGTATGCAATACTTGTGCGCTAGTATGCCAAAGTTATGCTGAAAGGAACTTAATGAAGGTGTTCGTCCAAGACTTTATTATAGTAAGTTCAATGTAGCTACGATAATATGTGCTGAGACGCTCACTTGTCATCAATGAGATTTGGCGACTTTATGTGGTTTTCATGTACGACTGGAGGGTTGTTGTAATTCCTGTAGGTAATTGATCATCAAGCTCGCCCGTGTCGAGACTCTTTACTGAGACTGCCCCGCAGATAATATTAGAGGCCGCTTCCATCGGTACATGATCTCCCCGTTGTACCCGACAGGTCGCCAACATCCCCTTAGGTGCCGCTTATTCAGCCACGGCCATAGCTGCACGCCCGGGCGTCGGCCCGTATGATTCAGCAGTGCCCAGCCTCATTATTTCAACAGGGGTGCTCAATATCACCCTCAATGTGTCCGTCACGATGGCGATTGCGGGGCGTCTCTGGTGGATGGGTCGGACAACCGCTTCTTTGACGTCCACACAGACCAATCGATTTGCGTTCTCAATATATGTCGTCGTCGAATGTGGCGCCATTTTTACAGGTGCCAATGTCATTTCGCTTGTTTTCTACGCATCGAATAACCCTGGCTTCTTGACCGGACTCGACATCACTTCTCAACTGGCTGTATGTGTTCACCGCCATTCCTTCTCCTTTGTGCACTGAGTCGTTTCGTTGTGGCAGACATTGACGCCACTGTTGATCGTTGTGCAAGTTGGACTAACTGATCAACATCGCTTTTCAAGAGGTAATTATTCGAAGACGGTATCCACAGCACAGGATGAAATCACATTACGAGTGGGGATTCCTCAAGACTCGCAGCAGGACTCATCACTTTATTCTACACTGTCTCCGAGTCGTTTGCCGAACTTTGTGCACGGTGTTCAAGGTCTTACCAAATACCCTTAAGGGCAGACCAGATTTCTCAAGGGTCTGCATTCTGTTCTGAATTCGTCGCAGTCCGTACTGTAGCGTAGTTCTTGATCTCACAGCTCGCCAAGCTTACGAGAGCGTTACGACTTTTTGTGCGTCTCAGACTGCCCTGTGACTTGGCGCGCTGCTGCTCGTCCCTCTATCCTACAATGAATACAAGCGTATTGCTTCTGATCATCCTATCGTCGTGCAACTACTTAGTGGCATTTCACCGTGCTACCTCGCACAGGAGATACGGACGCTAGATATGGCCTTTTCCCGCAAGGACACCCAGCTCGGTCGGCCACCTCCGCACTCGGTACGATCAGCTCGGGAAGATGGAGGACCTCGACGAAGCCATCGTCCTCGTTCGAGAAGCACTTGACCTATTCCCACAAGGACACCCTGATCGATCCAACTCGTTCGACAACCTTGCGCACGACCTCTGTTATCGGTTCATACATTTAGGGCCGTTGAGGTGTGTTCATGAGTCTCTACACTCAACTCGCTCATGTGTCCCAAATTGTCCTTCCGCCGATCGTTCTGCCGCTAGATCATGGATCCGTATAGCTAAACACTTCCGGCATCCCACCATACTACTCGATCGCATATGAAACCTCTCTTCGGTTACTTACTCAGTGCCATCTGGCCACTCTCCCATCATTGCCTCAACATCTTGATGTCCTCAAGAACCTCGCATCATCACTCGCAGTGGACGCATTCTCAGCCTTTCTTCATGAACGTGCTCTTGCCTATGCAGTCGAGCCCCTTCGAACAGGGCCGGGGTGTCTTTTGGACCCAGCTTACCTGCCTCCGTTCCTCACTTGACGATCTCGTCATACTTAGCCCGGCAGGAAAGACACTGGCAGACGATTTCGCGCAGCTCGCCTTGCTCATTGGCAATGCCCTCAATTCCCCTGGTCCAGATCAGGATGGGCGCCTGTGCCATTTCAACCTCGAAATGCGCAGGGTTGTAACCGGTATTCGTGAGCTACCTGGTCTCTCTTCTTCCCTTCTTCCCTCGCTCTTCCCTGATCTCCAACATGCGGCCAGTGGTGGACCGGTCATCATCGTCAATGCGGGCCAGTATAGCTGTGACGCACTCATCGTCTTACCACTTGATCCGAGATCGCGATCTTGTTCGTATTCCATTGCAGATCGCACGGAAAGGTGATTGAGACCTGTCAACAGAGTACGATACCTTGACTGAGCGCGCAAAAAGGGCCGACGTGATGAGCTCGCAGCCTTCTTACGCAAACTTTGTGATCAGATTGTTTCGCCCATCGTCGATTTCCTCCAGACGACCCATGCATCTCAATCGCGCATCTGGTGGTGTCCCACCGCCGATTTCTCTGTCCTTCCCCTGCATGCTGCTGGTCCCTATAGGAAGGGTCAACAAAACCTTCCTGATATCTACATTTCATCCTACACCCCTGCCCTCACTGCCCTCATTCGCGCTAGATCGTGTGATCCGTCGAGTTCTGCAACTCAACGGAAGCGTTTCATCGCCATCAGCCAAGCCAATGCTGTTGATGAGAACGAACTGGCTTCGATCGGCACAGAACCGGTCAGCATTGGTCAGCGCGTCGACAGCCTCGCCACATCCACACGCATAAATGGAGAGGAATCTTGCATTTCCAGGGTCGTCGAAGAGTTTGGCAAGAACGATTGGGTGCACGTTGCGTGTCATGGTCTCCCACACTCGAAGAAGCCGCCCGAGTCCGCATCCGCTCCGCGAGACGGACACCACGATCCAACACATCATCGGGTGGAACCTGAAGAACCCAAGGTTTGCGTATTTTTCTGCGTGTCATACGACTGTTCAAGGAGATGAAGAGAGTCCGGACGAGGCGATGCAGTTCGCTGGGTTCCATTCTGTGACTAGGGGTCGTCGTTGACGACTTTGACCTTGCTTGCAAGGAACGGAAAGGAACAGCACATGAATATGCTAAGTATTTTGGAGTATTGTAGAACAAACTGGGATGACGATCGGACGCGGTTGATGGATGATAATACATGGAGTACACGAACGATGATTGACTCTGAGGAGGAAGACGTATAGACTTATTAAAAAAAAGAGGGGGGGGTGATCTTCATGCTCGGTCTCTGTATCCGAAGCCCTTCCCTTTCCTTTGTTGCTGGATGATCTGATCTGATCCTCAACTCTGGCTCTCTTCGCAGGCGGAATGGAAAACACAGGTGTCGGATGAGACCGATTGACTGAACCTTGACAAGGATCTGTGGTGCGATACATATTGTCGATGTACCGCCTTGTTGGATTACGAGAATAATTCGTGGATGGTTTGGTGGAGACTGAAAACCAGAGCACTGATATAGAATGGGCGGGGACGAATGCAAGCAGCGCCGATGATGGCCGGGGCCCCAAGCGCGACTGCGGACGGACGGACCGTGCGAACCAATTTCAATTGTTTACACGTGTAGATGATTGGCACATTGTCTTGGCTATGGACCTTGCTTTGCAAGATCCTCTCGACCAAGGGCATCATAGCCTTGTCCCCTAACGTTGGAACTTATCTGATGGGAGTCGGATTCCCATGACTCGGCTCACACTTGGCATCAACAGGTTATTCCAAGAAGAAGGTGCTGCGATCGCAAGAAACACATACAAGCTGCCCGTTAAGTAAGTCGAAATAGGACCTTAGCAAATTCAATACTAGTACTGATGTACTCTTTCCGCAGACAACCTGTGCTGCCAGTGCGCAACTCACAAGCTGGTTAAGGAACTTGGCGTCAGTTCCCCGTGTATGCCTGGGAGAGGTCACACACCGAGCACCGCAGTTCACGAACGAAATTCATCCAAATCCATGGCAGCGACCGTATATAATTGCCCGGCTTACCTCCAAACTGCGCATCTCGCACATTCGTGTTTATATTCTTTCCGCTTGAATCTCTCAAACAAGCAGGAATGAAAGCGCTCT
>JBBPNN010000353.1:0-28779 GCA_038090935.1 Hortiboletus campestris
CGATTCCATCGCCCCACGGGGCGTACGCCCCCATCGAATGCCGCATCTCGTAGTCAGGGTATTGCTGGTCGCTCACCGACCCGTACGCTCCGCCAAATCAAACAGTGTAACTGTTGTTTTCCCTAGCGCCACTGGTCACACACGCGTCTAGCCTTCCAGGCTCTGCTCAGAGGCATCATTGATAATCGAGGCTGGGACTACGTGGGCGGGACCGATATACGGATCATATCATGACTCGGTGAGGTATATTTACTAAATGACGTGAGGTATATCTGATAAACGACTTCGTCCTTGCTCAGCAGCTGATGCAGTGCTGCATAACTCGGGCATGGCATATCTGACCTTTACATTTCGGTGGCTTCGTCTTGCCGTGCCCGTTACAAGTGTTGGGGAACTATTACTTGCTGTGCTCTGATCTAATTGCCCGCGGCTGTTATATAGACTGCGGACCTCAACATTACCCTCATCCACGACACTTTATCATCCTCCCTTGCTTTTTACATTCCATTTATCCCCGAACTCGATCGTCCCCAATTTACACTCATGGACGCAACCACCTGCTCTCGGCTCCCTTACTGGATTGAGACCACTCTGGTTAGTGCAGACAACACTGCTGATGGTTGTGTCCTCACTATTCACTTCGGTGTATCTAGACCGACGTGCGTCCAACCACGAGCTATCATGATAAATACATTGCTCCCCTGATGGAGACAATGGTATCCAACTCCGGAGCAAAGACTTGTCCACTCACAAGTATACTACGGCCACAGTACCCCGCCGACATCCTGTCCAACGTGTGTGTTTCTGGACGGCCACTACTATGGGCTGTCTGCTTCTTTGTGAGCGCTCCATGCATACACTAGAGACTTCCTCTGACCCCGTTTTAGTTTGGGCCTATGATTTCGGACGTGATCTCGATGGTTCGAATCATGTGCCAGTTGACTTCGATATCTTCGTATGTCATATTTACGGTCATCTTTGTTACGTTACGGTGTCTTCGAAGGCTCGCACCCCTGCAACGTGGTTCGTTTCTCGAGTGAATGAATTAAACCGTGTTCTATGCTGACCATTTGGGCAGATTATTGCTTGACTCACTGTCCCGTTGTGACGAGATGAAGTTTGCTTGGTGGCATGTTTCCCTGTGGGGTGCAGACGCAATCACATGTTAGTTTATGTGTCCCGTTCTTGTGACGACCATCCTCACCAATGCTCTCGCAGTATCAGCAAATATAGTTGTATTACAAGGCGCATCTAACTTGGGAAGGTCAACTTACCTCCCCCCACTTATCCTCCGGTTTGCTACGGGATAGCAGCATAATATCAGGATCCTCTATTATCTAATTCAGTTTTCATCTCCCCAATAACACTTCATAATGAAGTTCGTTTTTATCGGCATGCCACACAAGGAACTGGTGCAGTCCAATCGCCTGATTGATCACCTCTAATCAAATGCTTCAATCAGCAGCACATACCACAGGATTTCACCGCCCCACCGCCCTGCCGCCAGCATAGCCCTGTACAGCAATGCCATTGACGCGATCAAGCATTCCTTGCTGTGGTTTTCTAGATGGTTTGCGTAGACTGAAAGTCAAAGCTAGAATGTATGTGTCTTCTGTGATCTTCATTCCATGCCTTGAATAGGTATGGTTACCCCGCCACCCGTTTATCTCAAGACCGCGGAAACCGATCAGTTGAGTAAGAGATACGGAACGAAGGTGTCTTGATGGTTCGCCCAAGAGCTGTTCGGGTGTCGTCTGAAGACCGTGCGGCGTTCATCCGGGTATTCCCGTCATCATGCTCCCGAATCCACGCTTCCACGTCCATGTCTATTCGCTACCATGTCTGCGAGCACCCAGCAGGGGATGCGCACTGTGGGTCATTGTTTCAATCGTTGGACTGGACCGACCCCACGTTTGTGCACGAATTCGCAGCAAGTGGGGGAGATCTTGGCATAGCCACCGAATCATCCGCCTTCTGACTCAAGACACCAGTCAACTCCGTGGGGATACGGCTGGGACGGCGCCGTGCGCGAAAAAGACCGGTAGAAGTAATGCGCAGGGGACGAGTCACCTCGGCTGCATTCCGTGTTCTATTTGGAACCCGGTTCCAACCGTGGGGGAACTTGGCACTGCGAGCGTGGCTATTTTGGGCAATTGCGCTTGGGAGCTGCCTTCGATGGGTTTCTTGGTGTGAACGGCTACTACTAGTAGGCCAATTACACGGGATTCTAATCGGAATCATGTCCGCTTCAGTGGGAAATGCGCGGGGATATTCGGGACAAAGGTAGAAAGCGGAATGCACACGTGGGGCCACCCGGAAGGATTCTATATGACTCGACAGCTTGTCTGAGATGCAGAAGGTCGTTTGGTACAGTTTATACGGACATGGACACTAATCGACGAGTCCAAGCAACATTCGGCTGGACTTGATTTGGTTGCGATCGTAACACGTGACCCTGGAAATTGCGGATAGATATGACGCTGGATCGATTTCCATGGTTCATCCCGAAACGCCGAAACGTAGTTCTGAGTAAGTTCTCGGTCGGTTCAGGAAAAGTTTTTAAGCCATCAGATTCCCCACATCCGGTCTTTTTTTGCTCTTGACCTGCAGTTAGTACCATCTTGCAACAGGAGCATCACCATGGGTGTCCTTGATATCGTTCCCGTACGTGATGACTCACTCCCTGATGAGGGCCTTGATCTGACAAAGTAGCCATCTAGGCCGGTGTTTTGACTGGAGACGACGTTCGCAAGTTGTTCGACTATGCAAAGGAACACCAGGTACGGTTTGATCGCTTCTCGATCAATGACTGTTGCCCTGACGTTGTGCCCATGATCGCAGTTCGCCATTCCTGTGAGTGAACCGCTTTTTAGGAATGATTGAATGTATTTTTATGTCCATGTTCCTTGCCGTAGGCTATCGTGAGTTGCTGCGTATCGTCTTTGCGACTCAATATCGATGACCCGATCCCATCAGAACGTTACCTCTTCCTCTACTGCAAACGCCGTTTTAGAAGCCGCCAGGTCAATCAATACATCCCCCATGCATGTCTGTCATGATTGACATCGTATTTCAGAGATATCAAAGCACCCATTATTCTCCAAGTTTCTCAGGGAGGGAGTGCATACTTTGCAGGAAAGGGGCTTAAGAATGACCGGCAACAAGCTTCCATTGCCGGTGCAAAAGCAGCAGCCTTGCACATCCGAACGGTTGCCAAGGAATATGGGGTGTACGTCCTCTATCTATCCTGTCTGAGTGCCTATTCCTATGACTCATTGCCTTTTGTAGCCCTGTCGTACTTCACAGCGACCACTGTGCGCACAAACTCTTGCCTTGGTTCGATGGCATGCTCGCTGCCAACGAGGAATATTACAAGGCTAACCAGGAACCCCTCTTTTCCTCTCACATGCTCGACCTCTCCGAGGAACCCAAGGAGGAGAACATTAAGACGTGCGTGGAATACTTTAAGAAATTGGCCCCCCTTGGAATCTGGCTCGAGATGGAAATCGGTATCACGGGTGGAGAAGAGGACGGTGTGGACAACTCTGGCGTTGACAACTCCGCGCTGTACACCCAACCGGAGGATGTGTACGATGTGTACGATGCACTTATCAAGATTAGCCCAAACTTCAGTATCGCGGCTGCGTTTGGAAACGTACACGGTGTGTACAAACCAGGGAACGTCAAGTTGCACCCCGAGCTTTTGAACAAGCACCAGGCTTACACGCGCGGAAAGTTGGGCGGCAAGGAGAAGCCTCTGTAAGCCCGTTTCCTTGATTGCGATACAAGTCGTTTCGGTTCACTGATGGATTCCAGGTATCTCGTCTTCCACGGAGGCTCCGGTTCGACCAAGGAAGAGATCAAAACTGCTGTTAACAACGGTGTCGTCAAGATGAACGTCGACACTGGTAAGAGCGCGATCATCACCGCGCCGTGCATAATCTGATTTTTCACCCCGCAGACACTCAGTTCGCTTACTTAAGCGGAATCCGAGTATGTCCGATCGTTATCTTCCCCATTCCCGACCTGAATGTCGCTATAGGACTTTGTCATCAACAAGAAAGATTACCTTCAGACCCAGGTCGGAAACCCCGAGGGAGCTGACAAGCCAAACAAGAAGGTATGCTCGTCGCCTCGAACGTGAATGTACGCTTATCTCCCGGATCCTCAGTTCTATGACCCTCGTGTCTGGGTCCGCGAAGGTGAGAAGACGCTCACCGAGCGCGTCAAAGAAGCATGCGCGGATTTGGGCAACGTCGGTGAGTTGAATTCTGTCTGCCGATCCTGCCCACTAGGTTATTGATGTGCATTGCCTTCTCCAAGACCGTTTGTAAAGGCAAACGTCGTGGAGAATACTTGGATCGTCGGAGATGTGATATTTATCCTAGAACCATGTTTCTGAGAAAGATGGTCAGACGAGCTGTACATACACCATATTGTTCTGTATGCAAGTGTCGTTGCTTCGGGTTTCGGGCAACTTTGGGAGAAGGTCTTCTATTTAAGTATGCTTGATAAGCGCCCCGAAACCTTGCTGAGAGCTGTCCTCCCTTTTGTTGATTCGAAAGCTGAACTTCGTCCTAGTCCAAGAAGTAAACCCGCAACCCACCATAACGCGATTGGCAAGTGTGCAAGCCGTTACGGGAGTCTTACGACCACTGCAGATTATGCAAACTGCCCGTGAGCCTTCTCATACTGTACCTGTCACCTCCCCACTTCCGAATCCCCATTAATGACGCACATGACATGGCACAGTTCGAACCTGGATCCTGCTCCTTCCCGCCTTCTTCACTATCGAAACCGCCAGGGCTGCGCTCTGGGCTGCGCGTACGGTAGACGAGCCGGACCACGATGGCCCCCTCCTACGCGCTCTTTTCGCGCTCCTGGTGAGCCTCCTCTCGGTCGTACCGAGTCCAGTGTGGACGGTCGTCATGTATGTCGCGTGGGTGGTGTGGGTGCCCGTTCGTGCCGTGTTGTGGCTTTGGGGGATCGGGCGGGGGGAAAGCGCGAAGAAACGTGAGTGTTGTCATGACGTTGCTCGCGCTCAGCTTGTCGGGGGTGCGGGGCGCTGGGATGCTGGTCGCGTTTGTTCTCGTTGAACCCGTCTGCTAGGATCTCCGAGCGCTGTTACGCGCTGGTACGCCGAAAAGCGGACGCATCGCGCAAAGATGCTCCGACGACGACGATCACAGTATGAATGAACGATGCGAGATACGTCGCTCGGAGACGGTGGTTGTTGTAAAACGAGGACGTGCAAGGCCGGCGCGTGTAATTGGGAATCTTGAAGGACTTGGTCGAATTGTACTACGGACAGGTGTTGTTGTTGTTTTTGTGCTTCTTTGTCTTGTGTTCTACGCTGTACTGATGTTATTCACTACGCGTACTACTAGTACTAGAAGTTGTATCAGTACTCGACGAAGGGGTTCCGCGTCCTCGTTTATCGTCAGCGAATTTGACGCTGCGGGTTCCAAGTCTCAGGGGAGTGTCACCCGCCCCCGAGTGACGAGTCCGAGTTGCGGCTGACACGTTGAAATATGGACCTCCGGGCTCCAGTGAAACCCTAGACATCTCTCTCACAGACCGACAATCACGCCCATGATGTCCATCCTCGCGACGCTCTTCCATGTTCTCGTGGCTGCTTGTCGCTTGGCCGTAGCCTTATGGAATGCGTGCATCGTCTTCCTGCAAGTCATGCGGTCGGTGGTGCAAGAAGCCAAGCAAGAGGCGGCCGAGTTGATGGCACTGCGCGATGACGGTGCTTCCATGACTCGGATGGTCAGCCCATTTTGATGATCCGGTTACCATAAAAAATGTCTTGCTAACCCACTTCACTTCACTTCTGCGTACAGGATGCGATCACGTCGACGTCGTTGTTACTCGGTGCCGCTGAATCCGCGAAACAATGGCAAATGCTCATCGTCGCAAGGACGTCTTCGTTCGTGCTCCTGTTCCGGTTATCGAAGCGTCGCGTGCTCCATTTAGAAGTGGACGAGGTGCGCATCAGATTGAATATTCGAGGCGTCGCTCGATTCATTGATCATGATCGTTTTGCACCTCATAGAGCTTCGTTACCACGAAGCTGGAGGTGATCCGGACAGAGTTGATGCTGCACATTCAGCACGTCCCGCGCTTGGTAGGTCATGTTGATCCGACCGGTGATAGGTGAGGCTGACGCGGGTGGTGTCAGTTGGATATGTCAATCGGAATGCACGACATGCCACTCATTCGATATACGCCGATGAGACTGCCGTATCTCTGGAAGGAAGAACAGACGGGCCCGCGGCGCGGGTGCGAGGACGTTGAGAGCTCGGTTGTACCTACCACAGCCGCGTCTTCTGTCAGCCTGGGAGCGGAAGGACCTTCTCGCCGGAAAAAGTATGTCCAACTGCTCACGGAGGGCGCATTACGACGTCGGTTGCACATGGATCGGCTCGGGCGCGTTGGGTCGGAGGCTGCACCGAAGAGGGGAATGGGTATCGTGAAGAGCTTCGCGGAGAACCCGGTCAAGAGGAAGGCGTTAGCGAATGCGACGAACATGGGGATCACACATGCTGAAGGAAGCACGGATGCGGACGGGACGTCGGACAAGACATACGGACCAGAGATGGGTGCGACAGACACACCCAAGCAGATGCGGATGGAGCGAAATATCCACGCCGCGCTCAGCGAGAACTTGTCGATCCCGAACATGGCACAGGCGACGTCGTTGCGAAAGGCAGTCGAGAGTGCACAACAGCCACGTCGAACGGGCCTGCAGTCCTCCTTGAGACGCAAGCGTGGACAGTTTGACTTGTATGCCCAGGGAGTCCCCAGCGAGTTCAGTTTGCTGCCGAAGACGGGTCAAGGAAGAGACTGAAGGGATTACATACTGCAATGAACGCGGCTCGTTATCAGTAGGTTTAGGTTGAATCACGCTCGTGGGGTTTTGGTTTTAGAGGTGTAAACATATTCGGCGCATCACAGGATTTGCTACACAAGTACATTCGCTGCAGAAATTTACGCTGGCGATCGCAGGATGGATGGGCCCTCGGCCCCGGTGTGGCTGCAATCTCGTTCAGTACAGATATGTTGATGTAACAAGGCGAAAGCAGAATCGCGAGGTAGGATAACCACTTTCCTGGGACCGCTTCACTGATAGTGATGTTCAGTGATGAGACCATGGGCTGCGTGTGCCGCCGTGACGGCCGTAGGCGTTAGTTCAGAGACATCAGGTGCATTCCACCTCAGGCAGCGCTTTTCGGAGGCAATAATGGTCTCACAGACCATTTTCCTTTGTAAGGAGTAATAGGTCTCTTAGACCCCACCTCTTGTGAGGCTCGCGCTGGAAATTTCGCTTGGCACCTCTCGGGGACCTCCCACGGGCCTCATATCGATGCCTCCATGATATATGGTCCTCATTTGGACCTCGTATGATCCTTGTATGCCCCCTTGACGTCGTGAGTGCCTCGTATCTCCCCAGGTTTCCACCCACGAGCGCACCCTTTTTCACTCCTACGCTTATCCGGATTTCTTCATCGCCAGCTGCAAATACTCAGCCCCCTCAGCCACGGGCGAGCCGCCAGAATCATGGCCACACGACACCTCCGCTCTAGCTCATCGTTAAAAAGAAAAACTCTGCTGTCTACAACAGATACCTCGGTGGTTGCGACATCAACTTCACCCTTCTTACAAGTCCCCTGAATGGGTGCTGGCGGCCGCGAGTTCAATACCCCACGCGACAGCATGCCCTCACCGCACATACTCTCTCGCCTACTGGCACCACAGTGCTCGATCGTATGTCAAACCGCGCCGCGTCATATCATTCATGAGCAGGATAGCTAGGGTACATCAGGTATGTCATCGTCACTGCTGAGGTATACTGATTGATTCACTCTCTTTTTGGGCCCTTTCAGACCCCTCCCTCGCCCTCCAGAAGAGTCATAAACCCGCCAACTGCTTTGTTTCCCGCGTGTTCTGGTGTGCTGCACACGCTGATCTGCAGTACACCGTGACCCATTCCTGCTGCGTTTGAAACTCAGCCCAACTGCATACCCAACCCCCCGTCACGACCCACTGTGCGTTCCAAAGTCACCCCAAGCGCAACCGCCGGCCCTGGGGTTGGCAAGTCACAGACATTGTAGCCTCAGTTATCCCTCAGTTGCCATCCGCGTGCGCCCCAAACGCGCCTCCGACCCCTCGTCACTGTGTCATCACCTGCAGGTCCCGAACGCGTGGTGCACACCGGCAGTGTACCCACCACCCCCGTCGTGTTCAAAATGTGTCCCAAACTCAACCTCTACGCACCCACACCTGTTGCGCTCGACTTGGACACTCCCAACATATCCCAACCCCTTGTCACCACCCATAGATCCTAAATGCGCAGTTGGCGCTCTAGGAAAGTCACGTGCCTTGAGTCCGTGCATGAGGTGGCGCTACCTCTTCTTTCTCTCGCCACCTGGCCATCGTCTGCTCGCCGACTGGCAGTCCGGCAGCCCAGTCGCTCCTCTCTTCCCGCACCCACCCTCCACTCCCTCTCTCAGGTCCTCCGTCCATCTGACTCCCCACCGTGAGTTTCCCATTGTCCTCGCTCGCTGACCTGCTCGGTTCCCATCCCACCCTCGCAGTGCCTCAGGCCGAAAAGCCCTCCGGGCCTCACCCACATCCCAGTCATGTACTTGCGTTTATCCTGTATCCACGCGTTTCACTCACGTTCGATATTCACAGAATATACACCCGCAGCAATGGTGGCGATCCGAGTCCCAAGATGGAAAGTCTGGAGCCTGACCGAGAGCTTCTTGATTCTGCGTTGCGATGTAATGTTGATTGAAGATTCTTTTGTCGGTTCCGGAAGGGCTCCAGACCGTTTCGTGAAACATGTACCTGTACCTTTGATGGAGTAATTGTACGTCATGGATATGTGGCAGCACGAGACCTCTTGGGGACCTCTCACTCACCTCACGACCGCCTCATGGACACCACATGTCCTCTCGATGGTGGCCTACAATATTATGCCTACTGGTCTGACCCTCCTCCAAGTTCCTCTATTCTTCCAAAACACTGTATCCGACGTTCATGGCTGGCACTCGACGTGGCCAGCGAGTCACACATGGTCTCGGTCACCAATTCGAGAGTCCCAAGCGGCCCCGGGACAAGAAACAAACCCAAAACATCGTAGAGATCCCAGGGGAAGCTTCTAAGCGACGTCGTCTACTTGCTAGACTTGAAGAACTCCAATCACCGCCTACTGACTCAAACGCCTGTGAGGACGACTCTCTTGGAGATATATATTGTGACGACCTTACCTCTGAGAATGCAAACATCGGGGACAAAGACTATATTCCTAGCGATACCGAACCACTCGTTGAGATGGCGATAGTACACGCTATGCCGCATGACACCGAAACACACCCCGCACAATTACACCGGCGCATCACTCCTGATCCCCCTGCTGAACGCCTATATGCTAATTGGCACGCTTTAATCCCCACTCTTGTTACGCCCTATCTACGTTACATGTCAAGAACGATAGGAAAACCGCTCCCGATGAACCCAACATGCATCTCACTTTGCAGCCGAGATAACTGCGATCGCAAGTCGACCAACATATTGTGCCTCCATTTTGATCGTAAGTTTGTTCTCCGGCATGGGATTGAAAACTCACGTCCATCAGATTTTGTGACCAGCGATGTCCAGAGTTGCCAATGCTCAACAGTTGCTCAAGTCCTCGTTCACTTTGGTCTCTTCCCAACCGCTCCTTCTCAGCCTCGTATTGCAATCTCTACCGATTTACTGGCATTCTATCGTGCACTTTTTGAGAGGTCCTGTGATGCCATCAACGCACTGGCCACTGCGCTACATACTCACTATGTTCGACGAGGATTTCAGATGCTCAATAACAAGGTAGGCATCATCTATTCCTACTTACAGAGTATTATGACCGTATTACAGGGCGAGGTAGTACAAGAGCCCTTCCGGCGCAGTCTCGGATCTGCTGTTCAATGGTACGACATACTCCATGTAGAAGTCGAGCGGCAGGTGGAATGTGCTCTTCAAACGTGTCGCGACTATGTCAGGACCTCAAAAACTCAAGGCCCTCCGACTACGCCAACCTCTCGTGCACCTCCATCACAGTTCGTAACGCCGAATTCTCCCTCTTCCATGACGCCATCCCGACGTATTCTACTCCCTGCATCCACTTCAAGTGCCTTGGTTTCCCCATCCAAGCCTTTGCTCACCCCTGGAAGTTGTGCATCGGTCCTCATTCAGCGTTGTCCAGCATGCTTTGGAGGAACTACATTTGGTAGACCCCTTACTGATGGTGGAGACATCCACGTTGCCACGGATGGAAATTTTCATCATCGCCACCGTTGCTCCGCCGGTGATAGTCCTTCTTTTTATGATCCAGGCTACTTTCTTCCCAAAAATCGAGTAGATTCAATGGGTGCTCTCATCGTGCGACAGAGGAAGCAGCCGTGCAAAAGCCGCAAACTTCTTGTGCCTGACGAGGCAATTGATTCTTGTGAAGCGTCTTACGAAGCTGCAGATGGAAAGAAGCAGAAGGCTTCCATGGACAGCTTTGACGACACCGGTCTAATGGCACTTATATGTCGTCATGACATCCCACTTTTTTTAGCTAACATAGACTCCCCTGGAGAACAACAGAAGTATGTTCTGGCATTGCTTAGCCACCTCTTCTCCCTGTTGCCGTCACAGGCGACGGTAGTGACTCTGTACGATGTCGGCTGTGTTACGGAACGATCTCTCTCGCTGGTGAGTGGTTCGAATACCGTCATTGCTCAATGCTCATGTTATCAGTACGAGATCTTCCCAGAACGAATCACGACACGCCTCCGCTTCGCCACGACCGCAATGCATGCATATGGGCACGAGTGGGCGTGCCAACTCATGTACAATCCACGCATGGTCGTTGGCCTAGGGCTTTCCGATGGTGAAGGCACGGAACGCCTCTGGTCGCGCTTGATTAAGTTAATAGGAATAGAACGATCATCCTCGGTATGCCTCATATGGTCGTTATCACGCAATATGAACACTTAGTTTCAATTAGCGACAACGACGAATTTGGTTGATTGACCGTCAAGCAACGGCAATCGGAGCAGAGATGAAAATGGACCTTGGGAATTGGATCAAGCGGCGGCTTCGGCGCGGAGTGGAAGAGCAAGGCCGATCAGCTGAGGAACAGATGGAGGATTGCGGAATTCCACTGGAGGTATTGAAAGCTCAGTGGGCTTCTCAAAAAGAGGCCCAGTTATCGGTTCGAGCTCGTGAGTCGTCTTCGTGACACATGTTCTCCCGACCTCTCTGACATATTTGCACTCACATCAAAACTAGATGCACCCGCACGCCTAAAAAAAGAACTCGACACAGTGTTGGCGCTCCAAACCGACATCGACACCACTGACAGGGCCGTCCGGGCTGCTAAGAGCGCAATAGAGAAGGAAAATGTCTCTGACGACATGCTAGATGCACTTGGGAGTCTGGAACGCACACACGACCGTTTGATGACGAAGGTTGATGCTCTGTATGCATCCTTGAATGTTCGCGACAAGTTCCCTGAGCTCAGTGGCGTCAGCCTCGACTTCGTGCGGACACTTCTTTTGGCGCGGGACTTGAAAATCAATATCAGAAAACGTGCGATTGGAAGCTTCTTTGAGTGGGATAAGCTGGACCGAGCGGTCGGTGGAGCACAACAGGCATTAGGTAACTTCGCTATAGGATTCTTCTTCAGGTTTTCTCATTTAAATTCAGGAACGAAACTCCACCAACAGACACGCAAGGCAATTGCGAAGCGTCAGCCCGCACTTATGAGTGCCATTCGCAAGTTCAATGTATACTGTGAACAATTGGAACAACTCTACAATCCCGCATCATCAATACCGCTCCCAACTCCTCTCCCGACTAAGCTCAACGACCTCCGCAACCATCAATCTTTAATGGAGGATGTGTGGATCGCGCCTTCCATGGGAGACATCCCACGCTGGATGGAAGACCAAGACGTTCGCAATGGAATTCGCGCTATGCTAAAATGCAATCGGTGTTTAGAAGAGCGACGGCGCCTCGGGATCGAAGCTGACAATCTCTGTCGCTGGTATGGTGCCGAACTCGCCGCTGTGGAGCTCGCGTTGCGCACTCCTGAAAGTGAGTCCCTTTGAGATATGACATTTGTAGTAATACTAAATCGTACACTTGGTTGTAGACGAGAAGTTCTACCTTGCGTTGCAGCAGCGTCGCGAGCAGTTATTGAGCTTGCCATTGCTCTGGTCCAACTCCCTCATCTCAAAAGCTCGATTGGATACTCAAACCACCGAGGCAATTGCACTGGCGCTCAGATTGTCCGGCGGCACCCCTGAAATCACACTTTTGTGGCTCTATCCGACGACCGCCGAAGCTCCAGATGCAACGCCTGATGAGGCAAGTTCGAATGTAGACCTTGTCGGGCAGATCGAAGGAAAGATCGAAGCTGACCAAGCCATTTTCATTGATTACCTGACGGCAGATCATCCTACCTCGAGTGGCGACGATATGCCTGAAGATGCCGATGAGGATATCGCACTTCCTATCAAATTTATCTATGAAGTACCGAAGGTATTTTGTCCTGTATTCCCTGTGTCACGGTTCTGATTATGATACTCCCATTTCTAGGACTTAGGTATTGAGCCAACTCCGGTTGTTCACCCAAACCATGTCAAGACTTTATCTGGTGAATTTGCAACGAGAGAGCGTGCTCCTACAGATGGATTCCCTCGCCTTTTCTTTGAACGCCCGGACATCACGAGATTGGCCTCTCCGACCATGTGCGTCAATGACGTGTGTATTAACGGTTGCATCCCTTTGCTCCTCTCCACGCTGAACATCCCTTCCACACACGACTTTGCGATATTCTCAACTCACCACCTCACCCATATCCGTTACCATGCCACTGACCACGTTCTATGGAAAGCAACTGCATACACAAAATTTTGGACGAAGGGCATCTGGATTATTCCTATTCATCGTCCCCTGGCAGCGCATTGGGTCCTGTGCATCGCTCACTTGTCTCGCCGTGAGCTCCGCCTCTTTGATAGCTTCGGTGAACAGAAGCCGTGGAAAACTGACATACAGGTATATGTATATTCCTACCTATTTTTACGATCACGTTAACACTGATAGGACGTTATGGGACTTATCACCCGATTGATGATGATTGCGCAACGCAATTTTCCAGCGGTTCAATTGGATGGCCGCGCATGGACCGCACGACCAGTAACGGTATGTTTCCCCAAACTCTATATATCTGAAATAGACTAATCTCGCACCTAGACCGCCCCCTTGCAAACAAACGCTTACGACTGTGGGATATGGCTTTTAGCCGGCGTTGCTGCGGTATTGCAGGGTTACGACATGACATGGATGAAGGAGGCAAATATAGTTGATTTTCGATACTACTTACATTCCCTCGTGCTATCTGTTCCGACCATGTAGCAAGCTGATTAGGATTCTTGTATTTCTCTGACATCGCAGTTCTGTTGTTGTATCACCATCTTGCAATTATGCTGCGCAAGCGTTCACCAGAATCGGATGTTGGTGGCAGCTCACAGGCTCCATCGAGTCACCGACCTCGACACCCACAATGGTGCTATTAGTAACATGGTGATCGGGACACTGCAGCAAACCCAAATCGACATAGTCCAAGGGCACTTCCGGGCACTGTAGGGGACGAAACGACAGATGAGGGACCGAATCAGACAACTCCCATACCTGGAGGTCCAACACATCAAACAAACGAGTATCCGAGTCCAGGAAATAACGGTGCACAAAAGTTGTACAAGTTGCATCCCATGATTCACGCTCGGTGCGCAGTGGCCGCGTGTGATGTGCCACGCCAGTCCGTCACGCAGCGCAGTCGCCGCCAGGAGGTAAGTCGTACTGCTTGCACAAGCCTAAGAGCGGTCGCTTGGAGAGCCGTTCGAGCTGTGCGAACATCCTTGCAAGATTGTCGCACTGTCGCAGTCGGCCAGTGGACGGACGGAGATCTGATGGCCCCACGAACAGGCGACAAGATTTGTCCGATCCGATTGGGACCTCCGATAGGATCCAGAACCACCACCGTGACGCCGACCATCTCCTGCGGTGTATCAGTAGAGTAGAACATATGTAGCACGAACCAAAACACGATCGAGTGAGTAACATAGTAAGCCATCAGCAATTCTCCAGGTGCGGCAAGCTCATCGACACCACAGCTGTACCATCCTGCTGCATTGCAAGAATTACAGGAACCGCATCAGACGATGTAAAGGATCGGCGCATAGATGTATGAGTTCCCCCGCAAGGAAAACTCGATCTACGGATGATCAAGATGCCCCAGCGGAGTCGAGCAAGCAGTACCTGTATTGTGCGATCGACATGTTGTGATACTTAGTACTATCCGCTATTCGTGCACTGACTGGTTCTTACGCTGGGGAGTTTGTAGTACCCTGTTAGCGTTCCGAAGGTGTCCGGACTCTCTATTTTGCTTGTGACTTGGAAACCGAACAACTTGAACATATGTACAATCACACGGAAAGACCCCAGAGATCGCTTCTGAGTTTAGTAAGCTCCCTTTCTCGGAGTGCCTGTTACGTGTTCTCACGTTATAATCATTTTGCTTACAAACCCAAACCGCCAACTTTTACCCCACTTCATTCTCTCCTGCAAGTCCATCGTCCTCTCTGTCCTGTCTGAATTGGTGACAGGTCTGTTGCCTGCCCTCTGGGCATTGCACGGGCCCGTCCATCCCTCCGCTGATCACCCTCCCTTCCTCTCGTTGCCATGTAAGTCCTTTGTGTACCCTGTCCTGTGTCAACGGCTGTCCTTCACTTCTCCATGCTTATCATGTGGTAAGTATATCATTGATTTCGCTCATGAGGGAATTATAGCTACTTTGTCATATACTACTGTAGTATGGACCTGCAAATGTAATGCCACCGTCTGTGACAAACTAGATATACGGCCGAATTTTATAGCATTCTGCTAAGACGTGACGGGAGCTCCTAAGGGCTCAGCGGACTTACAGCTCTGAGCGGTGCTTTGAGCAAAGTGTTGCCGACTTTCCATAGTGGGAGTAAGGACTTGCGCGTCCCTGGCAGACATACCTTTTCCCACTCAAACCTAGCCCCGGACACATACGGCATGTCGTTCGGGTCGATCGATTCCGCTGCATCCTCGGGTTGTGAATGTCTGATCGCAGTCTCAAGACGTCGGACCTACCGGTGTCTTTCACAACATTCATCATGTGAACGATGGTGACTCCTGTGTGCACTGCAACTCCCTCCAAGAACGCGGTCTTGAGTTCTCGGAACTTGTTCTCATAGCCAGTGATCTTTGCATCAATATCGGACATTGTGTATTTTGCAACCCGACGCCCTAGACGGAAATCAGTGATGGTCAATGTCAAGCGAGGTATGACTGACAAAAGTTCCCTTGTTTGGCGTATTCGGTGATGAAGTACCCACATTCCGTTACCTGCAGCGTGAGAAGCGTGATGGCCTCCGTGTGCCTTTCGATTTCCTTCAAGGGCTCGGCATCGTGAACGAACGTAAAGACATCGCTCATCATGCCTGCCAAGCAAATGATCCGCTCGTCACAGTTTTCCTGGTTTACGAGCACCTACGTAGGACATTGTCAGGGATCAGCGGTAGTATGAGTATCGGGTAACAGACAGACCTGATTCGCAGTTGATACAACAGACCAAACCAGCGACGCACATGGGTGAATCTGTGTGGCATTCAGACCATGCCTGGGTCGGCGAGGTGCTGAGCATCAAATACCTCTGCAATACCCGCGACAATTTTGTTAAAGAGTTCCATCTTCTGCAATAAAAAAACCCCATGTAGTATCGAATGTCTGCACCTCGGTCACGACGTGTGTGCTAGTATCGACCGCCGAAGCCAGGAGGCCGACGGCCGGAGGGGTGAGACTGAGCGGGTTAACTGCTGCGGTAGCCACAGCGACAGCATCTGCAGCTTGACGTTCGTCTGCACTAACGTCCGCACGTAGCTCAGCAGCCAACGCAAACTTGATTGTGATCCCAGAAAGATCGGACCCATCGGAGGTATCCTTGCGAAGATCCTTTTCGAACACTTTGACCGCAGAACTCGCGTCAGTAGACCAGGTCATACATAGTACCCTCGTACCTCCATCCTTTAACTTTCCCAATATCCTGCCGATAGTGTCAGCAAGACTTCCAACTAGTTCGTCCCTTTTGACGCGGTGTTTCTGGTAAACCTTTACGAGGAGGACAGAGTTTATCACCTTGCCTATGCCTTCGGTGCGATTTGCTACATGAACAAACAGAGACCTTTTAAGGAACCGTTTTAAGGAATCCGGTCATGCCCGGATCATACATTATGGTGGGGAGAATAAATCGAAAAACCCGCTCATAGGTTACCTTTTACTAGTTGGCGCCGAGCGCCTGTGACCTTGCTTGCACACAGTCCATGATGTATCCCAACCATTTTGTCAATTACGTTGTGCGTTGTCGCCAGTTTTGTTGAACTTGTCGTTGATATGTACGATCGATACCTTTGTCAAATACGTTGTCCATACGCTACATCACTTACGCGGCAACCTCTCATATCACTTTTCATCGTTTGGCGTCGGCGCGACATGACGTTTCCAGTGTGACACCGACGTGACACGCCAATGACACGGAATCCGGCAACAACCTGTCCCCTCTCCACCGCACCAAAACGGGAGACTCCCCGTTCATCCAGCAAATCTAAAGACCTTCTTACCAGCTCAATCAAAGTCACGCGACTCGCACATAAATCACACATAAAGGATTCCGTACATGGCTATAAATTATAAGTCTGTCGCAACCTGCCCCCCAGTGAGTGGACGGCGTCAATAAGCATTCGGACTTTTTATGAACCGAACGACTTCGGAATGCTAACAAGGTATGCAATACTCCCCGCTGGGCCACCCTAATCCGTCAGACCTCTTAGAGTCTAGACCCCGCCATGCATTCTGTTCCTTAACAGACATAGTATGGGAGAAAAGAAGCTTTTATTACGATACAAGAACGCCCACCAAGTGGGCTTTGCAGCATATTGATAAAACCGTCAGACCATCCATCAACTTTCAACCCACTTTGCGCCCCTAATGCCTTCCTCTATCGTCCTTGAACGCTCCTCGGTGAATATTACCACGTCATTACGTTCGTCTCTGTGTTCAGTGTTGATCGATGCTAAGGCTTTGACAGAACTCACATCTCAAATACTCGGACTCTTGAGAGAGTGTAACAAGCTCATAGATCAGCTTGTCCAGAACATCACCGACTCGGATGGGACTCCCCCTCCCCCTAACACTCCCGTTGTCAGCTCCGTGTCTGTGGCATCGTCCCTTCTCAGTACACCCTCCCCTCTTTCGACGCCAAGCATCTCGTCTGACAGCGCAGAAAATGCACTGGTGCCTACACCTTTGGCACTAGCGACCCCTCCCCGTGATACAGCAGTATGCATCTCTCAGGCAGCTGCCGACTACCACCCTTTCCGATCTGGGAACACGAGAGTTATCTATGCAAGGGCGCGCAGGGTAGCAGCTGCCTCATACCATCCGAGGGGACCATTCGCTCTTTTTGTCCCAGGCGGACTTACACTAGACGGTCGGGTGCAACACATGTACAATGACTTTCTTTATGATGTTCCTGCCGCCAGTTCCACCGGGCAACTTTATCTCATCACGCGCGGTCGCCGAGTAGGTATTTTTGCCTCATGGTAAGTGCCCCATTTTTGGACTGAGCTAGTGATGATTATCACAACCAGGCCACGCACCTCTCCTCACATTGCCTACGTCAAGAACGCTATATATACGAAGGTAGAGAGTGTCGATGAGGGAATAATGATTTTACAAGATTGCATTGATTACGGGGAAGCACGCTGGGTGCAGGCCGTGCAGCACTAGTAATGTACTCGCATTCACTTTCTAAAACACGATTGTGATTTTCCTGAATTTGATCCATCGTCCCTAAGTCGTTCAATTGGTAAAATGGAATCTTTTGCAGTCGAGTACATCGTATCTACATCTGTATACAATAACTTATTGAAGCTGCTGCCGAGGGCTCATCCCAATGGACTGCCTGTTCATATTTTGGTGTCAGGGACGAAGGTGACAATGAGACTGGTACCGGATTCAAGGGGAATGGATGGAGATAACTTGGAATGAGGCTTGACTAATAGGCACGTGCTGCCAAAACAGCAAGCCAAAGTATGGCAAGTCCCTCACCTGCTCCGATCGCATTCTCCGAAATCCCCTCCAGTTCCCTTTGGTTCCAGATTGGCCGTGTTATGGCGAATACAAAACAGACGTAAGTCCATTGTTCTCATTGCTCGAATCTTACGATTGGCACCGATCTCCAAACAGCATGTCCACGCTAAAGGCGCTTACGAACTCATCGTCGCTGACAATCCTGGACACGCCAAAGGCCCTCAGCAACTCGGCTGGCTGTATCACCAGGACGGTTCATCCTTCCAGAACCAGGAGCTCGCTACACAATATCTTACCCAGAGTCTTGAGGCCGGTAAGTTGTTTCTGCGCATGGACATTCTTTTTCATAGACCCGTCTGACGCCCACCCCCCTTTTTAAGATGCGGATAACCCCAATCCAATGCTATGCAGGAGCCCAGATTGCGCTCAAGGGAGATAACCAAGACATACCAATGGAGCTCGCTACCATAAGCGATTTTCTCGTCATTCTTGGTTGCAGTGTCAGTGCTTCTGTCCGCCCCCGAAGCTCCTGATTGATTCTTCCACTCCTACTTTCTTATTGGCAGTCTCAACTAGCTCGGTCTCACCGGTATGCTTGGTCTTTTCACGTCTTCCAGTCCTTTTCTCATAACCCTGTCTACCCCATTTCATCACGTATGCCTTGTACAGGTCCAGGTTCCGTTTATCGGTGACATCGCCGCCCATCGTCCTGTTGCAGCGGGGTACATTACTTGACCGCTTGGGGATCGTCGGATCCACTGCCTCTTAGGTCAGTGGTCATCTGTGACGAACGCCTATTTTATGATCAAAAATTTCGCCTAAGTCTAGGTTCAGTGCTGTCACTGTATCATTCGTGGACACATCGCCTCCAAAGGACACCCTCTTACCAGCATAGGTGCGCGGTGATTAAGTGGGTCTGGACCGAGCTGGACCGCCATACAATCATCTGAACGTATATTAATCATGGTGAGTACACATTAGTCACACTGAAAGTGTATTGATTGTATTGAACGTATATGACAGTAATCGCCCTGCACGTACATTAATCGTGCTGAAAAACAACGAGAAAATGTACGACTGCACAACTACCAATTCGCAAAATAAATAATGTCCATTCGCGGTGTCATACAGATGGAGTCTTAAAGAGGGCCTTCAAGGAGGCCATTGTCGTCTGCTCGCCCTCTCTGGTACCTCTTTGGCACCCTTGCTGTGGTTCACTTACCCGCGGCCTCGTTAGATTCAGTGGGCCTTTTCTTATTTGGAAAAATGACACGTCAATCCCGTCAATCAAAATCTCCCATTCCGCCGTCGATCGTGGATGATCCCTCGAAAGGTGAGAATAGGTATATTCAAAGTCAAATCGGTGGGGGTCGTCGTCCACCGTCCCCACCACCCATCGAGACTCCTACGCGACTGAGGTCACGTATCAAACCAACGGCTCGTGATACAGGGCTCGTTCAACAAGCGGAGCACCGTCGTGCCCTCCAGGTAGAGGACGTACCCCCCTTGCCTGCCTTCCGCTCCCCCTCCGTTGCCTTAGCCGTCGAGGACAACTCCATCATTGATCCCACCCTCCTATCCGAGTCATTGGTCCCTCTAGTGCAACTTCCGGTGCAACAGTCCGGTATCTCTGCTCCCAGTAGCAGTGTCTCTCCTTTAGGCCCCACTGCCAACCTTCCTGGGAACGTTTACGAGGTTGCTGAACCAGCGCCCGCCCTTGTTGTGCCTGCGCAGCTAACTGTTCCATTGACTCGAATCATTCCTCCAACCCCCTCGTATGCTATTCCACCATCCACTGACGCTAGCGCAATCGCTGGCAGTGGTGTCAATGCTGGCACTTCATCCCGCTCTTCTGAGACTGGAGTTGATCCGTCAACGCCAACTGCCGGTCGTAGGAGACTCGCTGTCAACAATATACTCGCGGCCGGTTTTGATCAATTCGAGAAGATTCTCGCTGACCTTGTCGACCAAACATCGCTCACCCCGCAGCAAGTCCTGGAGAGCTGGCACAAGACTCAAGCACGGGTCGTCAATGGCATCAATCATTGGAATCTCTATGGAAGCTATGTAGCAAAGCATGAAGAACAAGAGCGACAAAGGCTTGGCCTTGTGCCTGATCTCCTGAGTACACTTTTTTTTTGGTTATTTGGTTACATGTTCTTATGCCGTGCAGTCACACCAACAATCCGTAGACAACTTTACACTAAGTTTAAGGAAGATAACTTGGAGACGTGGCAGGAGATCCTTGAAATCAACGACCTGCTTGAGAGCTCTGAGTCCTCGCTGCAAACAGTTGCGCAACGTATGCAAGCATTCGGTAAACTACGGAGGAGGCTCACAACGTTGGTAAGACCCTTGAATCACTGTCTAAGCTATGTTCTGATCTGCTGTAGCTCGAGGGGGCGGCAGTGAAGCATGGGTTTGAAGCGGCACTTGTCATGTGCGGGAAAGTCGTCAATGAAGATGCATCACTGGGCTTCACTCATACGACCGCTGGTGCTAAAAAGGTAATCTTCTGACGACCTTTCCATTGTTCATGTCACACTAATTATAGGATCACAGTTTTTCGAGACTCGTTGCTGTGCTGATGATGATACAATGATAGGCCACCTGAAAGCCCACGTATAGTATGTACATCAACTTGTTTCGTGGTTCATATGCTGACGATCCAACTGCTTTGTAGCAACTCGGTATCACTTGACATTGTTAACGAGGCCTTCGAGAATGCAGAGGAAGGGAGAGGAAGTGGACCGTCCGGTCCTCGTGCTGTCTCGTTGCTTGAGCCCCCTGTACCGCGCAGAACACCGGCACTCGGAGCGGACTTGTCAGATGCCGAGAAGGACACAACGGCAATGCTCACATCCATCAAAGATATGTTGACGGACCTTATTCGTACGTTTGTCATGATGATTATCTATGCCACCAGCTGATGATATTCAGACGCAGCGGGTGGTGACATGACGAAATTCAAACGCGGTACCTTCCCTTGGACGACACTTCTGAGTCTTTTTAGTACTCAGGGTTTGGTTTTGCAAGGTTGGCCACCCGGCGTTTTGATGCCCGGTCAACTGCGAAACAATAATGCTCGTACGAAAGGGATTGCAGACCTCAGTCAATCTGACCGACGACGCCTTCATCAGGCACTCATCGATGGTGAGGTCACCATAACAAAGATCAACGACCGAGATGTGCGAAGTAAGTGTTAAATATGTACATATTTGATCTATTCTAAGATGTTAATTACAGGAGCCCTTGTTGATTCTCTCACCCCCGTCATCGTCGGAGCTGCACCTCCCACTGATGGCATGCTCGCAAACGCCCCGCGGATGTACGCCCGTGGGACCGTTGATTATGAAGGGCCTGTGCGCCTCCTTCGCAACATTGCCGCAACTCGGATCAAACAGAAGCATGTCGCTAGAGGCACGGCTGAGGATCCGTTGATCATTAGTGGCGGATCGTCACAGTCATCACCTGGCGTCCAAATTCGTCCTGCCAAGAACTTCAAGGCAGGTGGCATCGCTAGGGTGCCTAAGGAGTTGGAATGCATTATTGTTCCATCGAGCGACGAGGAAGATGTGGCCATGAAAGTAGATGGTCCGCCGCATGGTGCTGTTTCCACCACCAAGGACAACACTGGCAGGCACCGTGACTATGCAGACGCCGGTGCAGATCGAAAGCGCAAGGCCAACTCACCACCCGTCTTTCGTGCTTCCAAAAAACGCTCTACTGTCGAATTTGCTGCTGTCGATGGAGCAGTAAACAAGGGGAAGCAACGTGCCGCGGAGAGTTACGTGTTGAACCCAGCAAAACGTTCCAAGACCCAGGTTTTCAAGAGTGTCAAAGTCATAGAATCCTCGGAGGACGAAGATGAGGAATTTCCAGACTTCCTGACGGTTAGGCCGGCACGAAGGCTTCGTGATGGCTCTGCCTCCTCGGATCGTAAGTTGCTTGTTCTTCGTGGCGGTTCTTTTATTAATTGTTTATTGATTGCATAGGTACAATAGAATCAATTGGCGAAAACGTGTTCGTCAAGAGTGGCACCTCCCAAGCACGCTTGAATGGCAATCCGGAAGCATTCGCACTTTTAAGTGTCCCCCAGGCGCTCTCTGCGGCCTTGGAACCTGTGTCACCCTCTCCAAAACGTGCGAAGCTCAAACCATCCGCCACCCAAACCCTTAGAGGCTTAGACGAGCCTATCAACATGGTCGGCGACTCTTTGACTGCCACGGGATCCTCATCCTCTGTCACAGTGGAGAGCGGTGCACCCATGGTCCCTCCCTCCGTGCAGGCCCTCCTGTGTTCGTCAACTAGTGATGTTGCACGCTCAACCGTCCTGCGTGCGATATCTACCGCTCCTCCCGTCCTGCGTGCAGTGTCCACCGCTCCATCTCCACCACCTTCATCTACTGTTTCCACCACTCCGCCATTCCCCCCTCAGTCGTCTTCTACCCCTTCCCCACTTCCCCACCAGCTGTCCACTGCTCCCCCCCCTGGGCTGCCTCAAGTTCCTCAGACGGGGTTCGTCCGGGAGGGCATGTACCAACTGGAAAATGGATATGAATGGGTGGATCAACCTCGGCACCAGATTGGTGGAGGTTACCCTCCTCATGTGGCGTGTAGGCCACCCTCCCAGTACTTCCACTATCCTGCTGTCAATGGCAGCATGATTCCATCTCAACACATGCGAAGAGGTGTGCCATATGTTGACAGCGCTGGCATGGGAACTTATCATGAGGACTTCTATCGGGGTGACCCCCGTGGCACCTATGGAGGGTTGCTTGCCAGAGGTTCAGGAGGTTATCAAGACACCAGGGAGGGCATCCCCCGCTTTCCAAGCCACATGGAGAATTCACGGCTATATCGTGATGTTTCCGATGCTCAGCACATGGGTCCTGCTGCTCTCACTGTACTCCACCCCAGCCGTTCTGTGGAACCTCTTGCTTCTTGCACACATAGCTCCATTGATCGGGAGCCTTCTGCATGAAGATCCTGTAATTAGACAGGTCCTGCTGCTCTCACTGTACTCCACCCCAGCCATTCTGTAGAACCTCTCGCTTCTTGCACACATAGCCCTGTCAATCAGGAGCCTTCTGCGTGATGATCCCTTAATTATGTTCTTGGCGTGTGTTTCTCAGGTTCTTGTCACTTTTTGCCTCGTGATGTGTGTTAATTCTGGACTCTGTTGTGTTGCCAAGCTTTCGAGCTTTCCCCCTGCTGGTATATAGTATATGATCAATATGACATTGTGTTCGTGTCCAATAACAGCCGGAAAACTATGACGAAGCGGGAGAGGGCCTGAGCACAAGAAAAAAAACGCAACCGTATATGAAAAGTGATCTGTTCTAATAAACACATGCATCCTCGTCGCGCTGAAAGTGAACGGGGGAACACGTCATCGCAGCAGCAACACACTCCACGAAAGACCTGAAACAGGCAACAAAAAAAAAGGTGCTCAGGCACTAACATTTGACACACGAAGATCGCCGCCAAACTGACACGGACGATCCATGGAATAACGCTCAGGCACTGACAACTGACTGACATTCGACAAACACTCGACAAATATTCACCAAACACGGACCACGTCGTCGTTGTCGCCACGTCGCTGTTGTGCGCGCGAGGGCCAAGGGCCAAGGGCGGGATCAAGACGAGGTGGAAAAGTGGTGACGACGATGCCGTGGCGCTCGTATGGTTGCGACCGTTGCGCCGTTGTCGTCACCACGTCTCTGCTGGGCGCGCAAGGGCGCGCGGGCCAGGGCCAGGTGGGTGAACGCGAGGTAGGCGAGTGGTGACAACGACGCCGTGGCGATCGTGCAATTGCGATCATCGCGTCGTTGTCGTCACCACATCGCTGTTGCGAGCGCGAGGGCGGGGTAAGGGCAAGGGCCGGGGCGAGGTGGGCGAGTGGTCACGACGATGGCATGACGATCGCGACGGCACGATCGTCGCGTCGTCACTGTGTTGTTGTTGCGGGCGCAAGGGAGTGCGGGAGAGGGCGGGGTAAGGGCAAGGGCCGGGACGAGTGGTCACGACGACGGCGTGACGATCGCGACGACACGAACGTCGCGTCGTCGTCGTCACCGCGTTGTTGTTGCGGGCGCGAGGGAGTGCGGGAGATGGCGGGGAGCGGTGGGCAAGTGGTCACGACGAAGGGGTGGCGATCGCGACGGCACGATCGTCACGTCGTCGTCGTCACCGCATTGTTGTTGCGAGCGCGAGGGAGTGTGGGAGAGGGCGGGGAGAGGGCCAGGGCCAGGGCGAGGTGTGCGCTCGTGAGCGAGTGATCACGACGGCGTGATTGTCATGTCGTCGTCGTCATCGTGGCTGCGTCGCTGTTGCGAGCATGAGAGGTGTGCGGAGGAGGGCAGGCCAGGGCGAGGTGGGCGAGTGGTCACAACGACATGTCGGAAGGACGCGGACAAGAGCGCGTGACAGTGTCAGATCCGCACGCGTGCACGTGCGCACCGGGCGAGGGCGGGAATGAGGCTCGGTCGATGCTCGCGGGTGGTCCTTGTTGACAGCATACGGACATTGTGGACGTCCATGGGATGCTCTTGCGAGGCGCATGAGGCCCTGCATGGGTTTCCAATACCGTTTTTGGACCATAGTGGCGAGGGAGGCGAGTGGTGGGGTCTCACAGACCAATTTTCCTTGTAGGTGGTAAATGGTCTGAAAGACCATCGGAGCTTCAAAAAAGTGCTGCCAAGGGTGGTGCATTCCCAGGTGAACATGAGGAAATGTGATGACCTGTGGTTGGCAGTCAAAGCAATGGTTAGAAAGAAGAGAAAATACGCACGGACACCGAGGACCCAGACGATTTGTATGCTCGTTGTCGTCACGGATGACGCCTGCGCCGGCGGAAATTAAAGGCCTTGCGAGCAACAACAAGTTTCAGGAAAGGGTCCTCCACAGGAGACGGGACAACTACCGGGAGAGACATCCGGCTTTCACTGACCAACCTTTCCAAAGATGTGCTCCACTATGCCACGGGATCCGTCGAAGCAGTACGCTATGACCCCTTCATCGGTCGCGTTCCAGATGCTAAAGAGGAGTCACGGTTGTTGACAGCAATCGAGAAACGTGCTTTCACAGTTGAAACCGATGATGGCAAATTACGCTGGTGTTCACCACGGCCATCGATTTAGACATTTCTCGGTTTCGATGCTTGCAAGAGATGAGCATATTCGATCTTTGTGATGGGATACTGCGGGAACAATTGTTAGTGCCACATTTCGATATCCTGACAACCCTGGAATCTTGATTAATTTCTTCTTTCAACTAACTCTCGGGCAAGGATCGGGGTCATGATACATCAGTGGCGCTCAAACCTGACGTTCAAGTGCTAAGAGTGTCAGGCGCAAAGTAGGTATCACAGACGAGACTACGCACCTGTTCGAGCCCGGCCCCATGAAGAGAGGCCACTGGCATGCTCATGGCTATCGACCGGTATCCCAGAACATGTCAATTGTTAGTCTGTGTACTCGGAACCTGCCGCTGGTATGGATTTTAGGACCAAGACGATTGGGTGGTAGAGCGCACCGTCCACCACGATCCTGCCAGTGGCTCCTGAAGATGAAATGTACTACAGTACAGGTTAGTCATAATTGTATCCCATCCACATGACATCCTTGCAATGATATTTACACAAAGAGGGGATCGACATGTCCTGTCAAAACTCCAGGCAGTGACAGGCTTCTCCCAAGAGTCCCCACCACTGCAGTGTGCTGGACAGGTTGAGGAGCACAGTCACGGTGGACTTCGTGGAATCCAAACAGGGTGAATCACGTGGTGCACATTCAAACACGCAAAAAGTCAGGGTATTGAACTTTCCAAACATCTGACCTGTCCGAACCGTCTGACCTGTCTGACCCCACTGCCACACATTCATGCAGAGATTGAACCATGCTGCATACCAACTGTCACAACCCCCCACCACACCACCACATCCCGCCCTCTCCTAACATTGTGCTATGCTGATTGTACTCAGGCTCATGTCAGTCAGTCCCAAAATATGGACCTAGCAACACTTTCCACTCATATTACTGCCAATCCATTGCTACAATCGATCCAATTTGACTGCTTGCTTTTATTCCTTGCTGCTGCTGCTGCCATCAAGGACAACATCACCATGATGCAACCGTCTAATCATTCCCTGGCTGCATCACCCACTATCCTTCCATGTTCAGCCCAGTATTTCCTTTCAGAAGCATGTGGCCTTTTCATTGATATTGTTGCCCAGTGCTGGTCAGCTTTCAAGGACACTGCTTCTTTGTTGTCAAGGTCAGAGGGCGGGAGGAGATCTGGTCGATGGGAAAGAGCATCTGGTCCAACAAGGAGTTTTCTAGGGATGTGGATCATCTTCAAGTCGAAGTCAGAGAGATCTAGAAGCCAACAAGCTTGTCGTCAGTTGAGGGCTTGGGGTTGGCGGAAATAAGTGAGGTTTTTATGGTCGGTAAAGACTTGAACAGGAAAAGGGGAGCCATGGAGGTAATGTCGCCATAACTTCAAGATGCAAATGACTGCGAGGAGTTCTCAGTCGTAGATGTTATAGTTTTGTTCTGCTTGGGAGAAGGATTGGGACAAGTAGGAACAGGGGTGCCAATCTCCATTCGAGTCAGTTTGAAGAAGGATTGCACTGGACGCAAATTTGGAAGCATCAGTAGCAATGGCAAAGGGGGAGGAGAGGTCAGGGAGACGAAGGATCGGCTTGGATAAGAAGAGGGATTTGAGAGAGTCGAAGGAGGATTGGCAAACGGGGGTCCAGTTCCAAGGGAGGTTTTTCTTGGTGAGGTCAATGAGGGGACGAGCGACATTGGAGTAGTCAGGAATGAAGCGACAGTAAAAGTTGGCAAAACCAAGGAAGGAATGTACGTCCTTGACTTTGGCCGGGGTGGGCCAACTAGCAATTCCGTCAAGTTTAATGGGGTCCATAGCCAGTTGTCCAGGTTTTACAATCATACCGAAGTAGTCTACTTCTTCAACGGCAAACCTACATTTTTCCAACTTAAGATGTAGGTCAAGTTCCATCATCCATTGAAGTACCCATTTAGTACATTCTTTGTGGGTAGTAGAGTCTGGGGAAAAGATGAGAAGGTCATCCAAGTAGACGACCAGCCATCCTTCAGCAATCATATTGTGGAAGGAGTCATTCATAAACCGTTGGAAGGTGGCGGGGGAGTTGGTGAGACCAAAGAACATGATTGTTGGTTTGAAAAGTCCTTTGTGAGTGATAAAGGCAGCTTTCCATTGATGGCCATCCTTAATTCAGACATTGTTATATCCCCATCAAACGTCGAACTTGGTAAAAGTCTTTGCATCTTTCAGTTTGTCGATGAGATCAGAAATCAAGGGAAGGGGGTATACGTCTCAGATGGTGTGTTCGTTAAGATATCTATAATCTTGGCAGGGGTGAAGTCCTCCATCTTTCTTTTTGACAAAGAAGGGGGCTGCTTTGGAGGAGTTCAAGGGGCGGATTTTTCCTGCACAAAGATTTTTGTCAAGGAAATTCTCTGTGGCTATTCGTTCTTCTGGGGAGAGGGGGTAGAGTTTCCCGATCTTCAGGGTGAAAGAGTCATTAAGGTTTATTTTGTGGTTATATGGTCTGGAAGGGGGGACATGGTCAGTGGCTTCTTTAGAGAAGATGGAGGAGAATTCAGAGTATTCGGGGGAAGGATGATTTTGGGTTTAGCGGCTTCCACGGCAAGGGCTAGTTCTGTGGCAGTGGTGAGGTGTGCAATGATTGGGGAGCCCATTGGAATGAAACAAGATCCACATCAGATGATTCGTTGGATGGTTCAGTGACAATGGGCTCTATTAATAAATGTGGACTCTTCTTTCCATTGGTTGTTTTCGAAGAGGCGGGAGTTGGTGATGGCATCGACATTGATGTGTCAAGGAGGACAAGTGGGGGGTCGGCAGGTTGAGTTGAGTCGTTTTACATCAGTTTCATGGGTGGAGAAGAGGAGTCGGGATTTGTCAACAGATTTGTCAATGGAAAGAGTGTGGATAGACCAGTCAATGGTCGGGTTAGTGGATCTAAGCCAAGGTAGTCCAAGGATGACATTGTTTTTTAAGGACATCATGTAGAAATCGACCTTTTGAATGATCCCTTCTATGGCAATGAAGAGAGTACAAGTGTATTTGATATCCCCCTTTTTGTTAGGAGAGCCATCTGCATTCCTAGAGAGGATTGGAACTTTCAGTTTGGAGACTGGAAGCTTGTTCCTTTTGACGAAGTCGTAGTCAATACAAGAAAGATCAGCCCCACTGTCAATGAGGGCGTAAGAGTCGACGGCTTTCAAGGTGTGCAAAGGTACAGTGGCTCAAAAAAGTGTACCAATGTTTGCATGTTTTCCACTAAAGTCAATATTCCCCAACCCCTCCTAATCTGGGCCCTAACATATGAGTATATCAAATGAAGTACCTACCCTTGGCATGCTATGGATGCAAAGGTCAAGAGATTTGGATAAGATCTGATGGAATGGCAGTCATTTCAAAGTGACATGTCATTGGGACACTTATTTGATCCTACATCTGAGAATCATTATATCATATATACCATAG
>JBBPNN010000354.1:0-28723 GCA_038090935.1 Hortiboletus campestris
CGGGAATGGGGATGTGGGGGGGATAAGGGCCGTATATGGGGACACCGGGGTGGGGGTAGCCGGGAGGGACGAGGGGGGGGTAGTAGGACGAGCCGGGAGGGGGGGCATTTGGGTGCTGCTGGAACTGAGAGCTGTGGAAATCGGGGGGCGGCTGGAGAGTGCCGTCGAGTTCGATGCCCTCGCGAGCACAGATGTCCTCGAGATTGGCGAGGTTGAAACCGGGGAGGCGACGTTTGAGGAGGGCGTCACAGAGGGCGATTTGGCGCTCGACGTACTCTGTGTGGCCCCGCAGAGTGAGGGTCTGTCTGTGTCTGTCCTCCTGCTGGCAGGGCACACCGGCGGTCGCACAGGCGGTGCACTTTGGATGTTTGGAGTCGCACTGGGATGAGAGTGAGACAGGCGAACGGAGATTTGCGGTCGGTGACTACCGACGGGACTTGCCTTAATTTTCTTACTCCTGCAGCGTGCGCAAGCCTCATGGGAGCGTCTGAGGCGTCTTGGCTCTGAGGGAGAGGCGAGATCGTCGTGCGGAGAGTCGGGTTTTCTGCGTTTCTTGGGGGGCTGGGAGGGCGCTTGTTGGGGCTGCTGTTGCTGCTGCTGGTGGTGGTCCAGGGGGGGCTGAATGTGTTGCTGGGGCTGACGCTGGTCCATGTGCAGGGCAGAGTGGAGAGAAATGTCCGAGTGGGGAGGGAGGATGTGTGTCATCGCTGATCGCGCACAGTGACCCGTCTCGCGCGCTGCCCTCCTACGAGCCCTCCTTTGTCGCACCAGTCACGTGCACACTTTATTTATTTACAATATTTATTTATCCTCCCTCCTGCTCCCCACCATGCAGCACCCAAACACATCCGCGTACACCCTCGACACCGTGCACGACACCGAGCCCCTCCTTGCACACGACCCCGCCTTCTATGGCTCCACCCTGCGCCGCCCCTCCTCGTCCCGCCTCCTCCTCGCCGCAGCACTCCGCATGGCCGCCCTCTTCCTCGTCGCCACCCTCGTCCTCGGCGGCACCCTCTTTCTCGCCCTCCCCACCCTCGACCCGTGCGTTCCCTCTCTCCCTCTCTCCCCCCTCTCACCCCCCCTCCAGCGTCGATCGTCCGCTTCTCCACATACCCAAATCATTCGATGATGTCAAGGCCCTCAACGGCCTCTTGAAAAAGTACCGCGACGTCTATCCGCAGCGCATCGTCGTATGCTATGTCATCACCTATCTATTGTATGTCGCTCCCCCTCTCTCCTTTCCAGTCCTCACTCCCTCGTAGCCTCCAGGCTTTCTCCCTCCCTGGCTCCATGTATCTCTCCATCCTCGGTGGGGCAGTCTGGGGCGTCCCCGTCGCCCTCCCTCTTGCCTGCACCTGCGTCGCTACCGGCGCTACTCTTTGCTATCTCATCAGCGCCGCCTTCGGCCCCGCCCTTCTCACCGTGCCCAAGTGCAAGGCCCACCTCGACAAATGGTCCGAGAAACTCCGCCAACAAATGGACAACATCATTTCTTTCCTCATCATCCTCCGTATCGCGCCCCTCCCTCCTCACTGGGTCATCAACATCATCTGTCCCCACGTCGGCATCGGTCTCCTTCCTTTTTGGTCGAGCACCTGGCTCGGTGTCTTTGGTGCCACCGTCATACATACCACCATAGGCGGTGGTCTCGATGAAATGACTTCTGCCGCCGACTTCCATCTCGTTTCCTGGAAAAACTTTTTCCTCTTGTCCGCTGTCGTCGTCGGTGTCTTGATACCCGTCGGCCTGCGTTACTACTTCAAGCGCGAGGTCGCTTCCGCAGCAGCCGTCGAGGGAGCAGACCTCCTAGACGAACTCCCCCAAGACGGCGATGACCACATCCTTGCCGTCGGACCTCTCCCTCTCTCAAAGAAACCCACGTCCTCTCAACTGGCAAGAATTTATATCAGCAAAGCTAATAGATTCTATTCTGATCAGCAAGTCGACCAAGACGAAGACACCATCGACGAGGACGAGGACGAGGACGAGGATGACGTTATATTAGAAGCAGGACCAGCTATCGTGATTAAATCACCAGAAGATGGGAGCAGCTCGGGAAGCACCCACTAACATTCTACCTACGCCTTAAGTAATAGCATCGATCCACCATCTCGTCATGTATTTGCCATTACACGTTGTACCGACCATTGTCGTATAGTTATTGTTACAACATCAAAGTAGATGTTTGCTCAAGTAGTGTGGCTGTGCATCTTAAATGGCCTAGGACTGCCTTGTCATACCCTACTACCCAACTACCGTCAGTATTTCTCTCGTTCCGACTTTTCCATGACTGAATCCCGGCTGACCGACGACCAGCTTACAGCCGTCCGCGCCAGACCCCACATGCTACATGATACCGGACGGTTGTAATACACCCGACGAAGATCCTCCAAACCGAACCCCACCTGCAAATGTGTCCGCTCAATCGCCCACAGCGACAAAGACGGCACCTCCAGACGCAGAGTCAGGATCGTCCTCGGTGCTCCCTAAACCATATTCCATGACACATCCGTCTGACGTCCCTCCGCGCCCCTCCACCGCGCCACCTCACCCGTCCTCAAACGCGAACAAAGGGAAAGAATCACAGACTTCCCTGCAAACTCGCACGATTCTTGTATCTAATCTTCGTGCTCACAATCTTCTCCTTCAAAAAGCGATCTCCCATATCGACGATGCCGTGCTCCATCTAATGGCTGCCCGATCAGGCATCCCCACTTCCAAGATACAACAAGTGCGCGGCGAAGCGAGGAACAGGAAAGACTTGTTAGATAGAGTTGATAGGGCTATCAAGATGGCCCAAAATGGCGAACCGCCCGAAGACAGTCAGGGCGGCGACACGAGTGGAGAAGCCAGGTTAGGGGCGGGAAATGAGAGGTATGCTACTGACCCCTCCTTTTCCAAACGTAGATTGATTTTTGATTGATTTACGAAAGGTCGTCCACGGAAACCGGGCCTTCTGATACACTTCAGGCCAGAGCACTTTCTGCAACTGCGCCGCCCGTTCCTCCAAACGTTACTCATCCACTTCCCTCGGATTCTTCCCTAGACGCGCCCCAACTCCGCCGATCGTCTTCCCAACCCCAGATGGGTCCTTCTACCGGACCACAAGTCCCCACGAAGGTGTACACGCTTCCCGAACTCATCGAACGTCGGAAAGTACTTCAAGAGTCAATCGAGTCCTGGAAAAATTTCGCTGCCGAATTGCGCGCTGCTCAACCGCACCTCGAGGCTCAAGCGCGGTCTGCCCTCGACCTGCCCGATATTGTATCGACTCAAACACTCACTGCGACCACTACACCTCCGACTCAAACTCAAGAGTCTCCCTGGACAGTCAAGTACCAAAGAGCACAGTTTGAGATCAAGCGCCGCGAAGACCTGTTACTCCGACTAAATCAAGCCATTGCACAAGTCTTGCACCCAAACCCGGAACAATTCGCCGCCCTTGCATCATATATCCCCCCTGCGCTCGACAAGCCCCGTTTTGATGCAGCTTATGCTCATTTTTGCCAAGGAAAATCTATTCAAATGAATAGGACCATCGTCATGCCGGATTCGGGAAAACCCGTGATTGATGTATACTCACTGCATGTCGCAGTCATGCAAGAAGGAAGTTTCGCTAGGGTCAGTCACCGAGTTCCTTTATTTCGTCGTGCGTTGTGATGAGCTTAATCACCTTAGGTATCAGCCCGCAAATCTTGGGACGTGGTTGGTGCGCGCCTCGGGTTCACCCGAACGGCTGCAACAGCGGCCGAGCCGGCAAGGTCTTCCCCTGAGATTGCCGTTCATCTAGAAACAGCATACAGAGACCGCCTTCAGCAATTTGACCATCTCTACGTGAGTTCTGTCATTGAGACCGTCCGAAAGCGGATGGCAGAACAACAGAAGAAGCCTTGACTGACAGTCGTGGCTGCCGGAAGAATCGTCGCACCGCCCTAGCGCAGTGTGCCCTTGTTCAGTTCACGGACATGGACAGGTGCCAGTCCCCCTACTATAGACTCTTGATGACCCCTTTTTTTACTTAATGAGAGGAATGGACTTGGAGCCCACATTATTCTCGCTAGCCAGAAAGACAGTTGATCGTCACGATTCACAGATTTAATCCATACATAACATCATTCACAACTCAGTCCACGCTACTATTCATACCCCATACCCAGCCGTATGCCATGCACAAATTCATTCCGTACTCGACAATGCGCTTAACAACAACATTACTGGTTTGGAAATATGCATGCCCGAGTCGACTCACTGAGTTTATACACTCTTGGAAGCCGGAAGGAGGTCCTCTTCTGACAGCGTATACTACTTATTTGTACGTACGACCTGAAACAACGTTCCTTTCACTGGCAGAAATAAATAAAAGAAAATACAGTGTTGTTGAGCGCGTGCGGCGTGCGGTACCTCATTTTAGAGCCTGCTTCAGTTATGAAGTTGGTGAACGGAGCTATAATATTTGTCGCCGGAATGAAGTCTGGGCAGGTTAAGGTTCCGGAAATAGGGATAAATATTATAAATATTTGGGATATACAGTGCGTGGCAGTGCATTCAAGTGCGCAAAACAGCCTCCGTTGCACTCAGTACTCGAGTCGGGAGCGGCCGGTCGTTTGTCCAAGAATAAGGCTGTGTGACTAGCAGTGAGTATAACGACGACCTGCCCCCTGAGGCAGTCACATGGATGACTACATACTAGACTACGTGAGTCACGGCGCGGTTAGATATAGTTGGGATTTACTTGCAAGAAATAGAGTTTTATCTGATAACTTTATCCAGCGGAACACGGTATAAAATGACACATGGAAATCCGAAGAAAAAAGCGAGGAACATGCGGGAGAGAACCAGGGCAAGCTTCGGACGCACGTTGACGTCTGATGCTCCACCACTGGTGGTGAGGGCGAGGCGTGCTGAAGAGTAGGCCAAACAAATGAGATAGTGTTATGTGGACAATGGGAACACCGACAGACACTATGACGGGCGCGCGCTGCAAGATACTTGGAAGCGTTCTCGGGTGGTACTAACACCAACAAGGGGATCGTGTGGGTTATCTGCCAAGTACGAGGTGTGTGCAGGGCTCGACTTATCCGCGGAGGAGGCACAAATATACCTAGTATTTTCTATAATAAAAATATTGTGGAGATACCTTTTTAGGGATGACTTCGTATGCAAGACGATGATATTTCAAAGTCCGCCTTGGTCCGTTATGGTCTGTGCTTAGCAGGTGTTTGGAAGGTCGGACCCAACCTCGCTCCCACCACCAGCATCCTTCTGTGCTTGCTGTTGTACCTCCCCACCCCCATTCCCCGCTGTCGCGCACGGCCCCCTTACTCCCGACTACGTTCTCCGTCGTACCCCGTACGTCGAGCTAGTCCCGGCCGTCGTAGCGCCCTACGGCACCCTAAAACATCCATCTTCCTCCTTCCACAACCCAGGACCTTGGATTATGGCCGATCGCATGCACCCGTATCCCATGTTTTCTCAGAGTCTCACCCCCAACTCCCTCCAACAATCCCAGATCCCTCAACAACCACCGCAGTCTCAGCAGCCCGACCCCCAGATGATTTCGGCGCTCTCTAACCCCGAGCACAGTCGCATGTGGCAGCAGCAGATGAATCAGCTTCAGAACCCATACCGTCCACAACAGTCGGGCGATTTGTCCACTTCTCAGATGAACCATCAGGCAAGTCCCGTTGCGCGTTTTTTTCTCGCCGCCGCAGTCATGTCTGGGAAATTTCCCTCACGTTCATGAGATGTGCATGTCTTATCCGTATTTGATGGGAGGTGATATGAGTGGTTAATCCCCCTTTCCCTCCAATTACCCCGTATTTAACATCTTATCATTTGGTACGGTGCTGGATACAATCTTCGCCCCCGCCCAAGTTTATATCCCAGAATCGAAGTTCTCGCAATTACGTTTATACTGACGTTTTCCTTGTTTAGATGCAGGAATTCGCGCGAGGGCAGGCTCTCTCTCATGGTCAAGGACAACCCATTGTTCAACAGATCCAACAATCTTTTGGGCTTAACGCCCAACGCATGAACCCCCCTGGCCCTGTTTTCCACGATCCTCAGGCGAACCAGCCCCAATCCCTCATACCGCCTAATTTTTCCAACATGCCTATGAATACCCAGCAACAAATGAAGGCAGCGTTCAATATGAACCCTATGATGCATGCAGCGATGAGCAACCCCGGCGTTCCTCGCCAGCTCAAAATGTTCAACCAACAGGATATGGCTCGTCTCCAGCAGTCTGGCCTCAACGCCCAACATCCGCCGGGTCAACCCACTGCAGACATGTTTGCTTCCTCATCCATGCAAGCTGTTCAGGACCAAATGCATGGCTCTCCTCATCCTGCCGCACAACCCGTAGGTCTACCCGGTGCTAATCAGGGGATGGTACCTGGGAACCAGCCGGCTGTCCAGAAGAGAATGATGACGCCGGCTGAGTTCCAGGAGAGGAAGAACTATCTGCTCAGTCTGATCTCGCAGTCCGAGAACAACTTGACGTCTCTCTTACAGAATGCACGTAATGCGGTCTCCCCTGATGTTCACATGCAACAAAAGATCAATCAGCTCCGTGCCGAGTTTGCCAACCGGAAGGACGTGTATACCAAGTTTGTAGCCACTTTCGGCGCCATGGTGTCTCAGCAGATGGCGAATGGGATAGCACCTTCTAACATGGCTCATATGTATGTCCTTTCGATTGTACGATCCCTAACTATCGTTCACGTTTTGGTAGCAACCCTATGGCGCATTCCACCTCGCAGCAGCCCCAGCAGGCAACTGTGTCCAACCCCCAGGTTCAGCCTGGCTTTGTTACTCAGGCGAACCGACCTGTTGCGGCACCATATAAGTTTCCCGCTGGAAATGGCCCATCTCCGATGCCTGCCCAGAATCAAGGTGCTTTGAACCAACAGATCCCTATTCCACCGACGCAGATTGGGCGGCCAAACCCTCCTCGAACTGGAGGCACTCCTCACCAAATTTCTGGTGGTCAACCACCGAATCCTATGTCTCCCAATCCGGGGAATTTTGCGGTCCAAGGTGGACAGAAAGTTCCAGATCAAGTGCGACCATCGGCGGCCGGGGTTCTGCCGCTAGACAAGCAGCGGTTTGACACCACGTATAATCACTTCTGCCGGAGCCAGAATACAGATTCAGATACTCGCGTTCAAATAGGGGATAATAGGACGGTAGATTTACATCAATTGCATGTTTGTGTCATGCATGAAGGTGGTGCAGCATCAGTGAGTTACCTCGCTACAGCACTATTGAAGCCTAATCCTGGATCCCACTAGGTAACTCAGCGGGATATGTGGGCCGTTATTGGCGGTCGATTAGGCCACATTCAGTTCCCCGGAAACGACTCTGAGCCAGCCCGGTCTGGGCCTGGAATCGCCCAACAGCTTCAGAACACTTACGACCAGTACCTACAACACTTTGAGAGCGCCTATGTCCTGACAGTCAAACATCGCCAGACGGGAGGGTCGCTCCAACAGCCTGCACACCAAATGGGTCCAGGTCCCCTCGCCATTGGTAACAATGCGACACCTGGCATGTCTGGGAATCCTACGGAAGTGCCTCCAAACTCTCAACGTCCGTTTCCCAACCAACATGCCAACCAACACATCGTCGGTACAGCACTGCGGTTTGTGCTCACGAGCGCCCAAGACATGCGTAACCAACGTGTCCCCGAGCACATGATCGCCTTTGTGGAGCGTCATCGAACCGATCTCATGAGGCTTTACCAGCAACAGGCTCAATTGATTGCGAAGAAGAATGCAGAACAAGAGCAGCAGAATATGGCGAATGCGCAGGGTCCGTTGCCCAACATGCACGAGCAAGGGTCCGTTGGTTTGCAGTCTGGCGCTCAGCGACCTCCCCAGCCTATTGGAGCAAACGCAATGGTTGGTATAGCGAGCGAATCCAAGATGGCGAATGGATCCTTCGCGCCTGACAATGTTGCAGCTGCATTTCATAGGCAGCCGCCGACGCAGGATCAAATCCAACACGCATTGTTGGCAATAAATCAGATTAAGCATGTATTTCAACAACGTAGGAACTCTCTTGGTATTTTCTTTGTTGCCGCTCACGTTCTGTTAAGGTCTCCCGGGAATAGCCCCACAACAAATCGCGGATGGGCAACGACAGGAATACCATGACCTCCTTGAACAAGTGTGCAAGATGTCATCGGATCTCGATTCGAGACTGCCTATATATTTCGCGATTTTTAAAGATGAAGCGGTTCTCCGCAAATATGTCGCCATTGTGAGTTTCTTTGTCTCCTTGTCTTCGTGGTACTTACCTTTGTGCCTTACTCCTTTAGGTGCTGACAGTGGCGAGGCAACGGCAGCTGTTGAACACCTCCTCATCACAATACATCATTAGCTTCACGACTCTGCGTAACATGCAGATGCAAATCCATAAGCTCAACGACGAGTTTGAGAAATACTGGCGTGGGATGAAGCCACCTCCCGTCGCCCCCGCTGCCAATTCTCAACAGCATACCCCTGCCCGTATAAACCCTTCTTCTCTCACGGTGCCACCGATGCAGCATGTATCTCAGATAGCTCACCCCGCACCCCAGAGCAATGTACGCCAAGCCTCTATCAATCCTTCTCCGCCGCATCAACGACCGCCTTCGCAATCTCAGCTCCAACACCCACCTCCACCTCAATCCCACTTGCATCCTAACCAGCCCCAACCGCACCCCCAGCAACAACCCATGTCACAACAGTTGAAGAAAAATTTCCGGCCTTCCGTTCCACCCAGTCCGTCAGCTCCGCCACCCCCATCCACCGTTGCATCCCCGACCCCTCCCCCTGCCGTTGCGGCTGCATCTACCCCTGCTACCAGTGCTCCCACTCCCCAGCCTACAAACAGTTCACCACAGACGCCGAAGTCACCACCGTCGAAAGCGGCTGTCAGAGCCAAGGCCCCAACTCGACTTAACCGGAAAGTGTCGAGTGCGAGCAGGGGCCCTGCTACGCCGGAAACGACCTCTTCCGTTGCTGGAGCCAAGCGTCCACCAGAAGAGGACGTCGCCACTCTCACTCACGTAGCCCCTTCGGAAGCCGAAGCAAGTAACGCGCCATCACCGAAGAAGGCCAGGACGGAATGGGAGGGTGAGACGAGCGAGGCGCTTGTCAAGAAACAGCAAGAAAGAGACAACATAAAGAATGACGATGACGCCGCTGCATTCTTTGATCGCATGAAGGAACTGTTCGCCATGACTGCGTCTGCGGACGAGGAGATTAACCATGACATTGCCTCTACCTTGGGTCAGATTTTGGCGGGCGTGGCTCACAACCCTGCGGATGCAGCCGCAACAGCCGCTGCTCTTTCTGTACATGGAGTTGGGGATGCTGGTCCACCACCCACTGCTCTCTCGCCTCATATGGGCCCCGCCAACGATGCATTCTTGGAGTTTATTGATTTCTCTTCGTTTACCACCCTGGAGGACGAGGACAACGATTCCAAGGCACCCACGCCTGATCTTATCCATTCGTCCGAGACCAACCCTAGCCCAGAGTCTGGCTCAGAAGGTGATCCGTTGGGCAGCACTGGATCGCCAGGTAAAACCAAAATTGATGACCTAGGGGACCGCTCTGATCCTCTTCGACTTGGATCTCTTAGAGAGATCGATGGAGGCGAGTCAGCATATTATCAGGGGGGTGACTGGAGATGGGAGGGCCAGATGCCTACACTCGACCAACCATGGGCGATTTTTAATTCATAGTGTCTCTCGTCGGTTTGTGTTCTGATTATTTATTTGCTTCCATCTTTATGCTGGATATCTCAATTTTCTTTTACGCTGCGAGGTGACTTACTCATCTCCATCCCCCTGTTATCCTACTATTTTTTTCTTGGTTTATGTGTCATCGCTCTGTATTCCTAATGTTGTTCTACTCTGCTATCGCGTATTCTTGCTCAGACTTTGGTCTCTTAATGGATAGCTAACTCGAGCTGGGTACGGATCGTGTTGCAAGTATACGTATAAATGCGTGATGGAAATGGTACAAGATCTATCAATTACTTTTTGCTGTCTGGAGGTTTTAAGCCGCGGGACTGGCGAGTATTGTTGAGCACCCGTGCTTTCAATAAAGCAAGGGGGTCACGACCTTGCAACGAACTCGCCGACGAAAGCGATAAAGGGATAGCAGACTCCTGCAGCCTCGCTTTTCTGATGCTCATCCGCGCTTCATGTTCTCTCCTGCCCCTTTCCCACTGCTCCCGAGCCGCACTCGTAGATTCATCGTCATCTGCTGCGAGTTGCAACGTCTCTGGCAGCCCATACCGGCCTTTGAGCCGATTATCGGCGGCATGCTTCGCAGCATCAATCTTTTTCTCCGCACGAAAACGCTTGCGAGCGAGGTACGAGAGTGCGTAGGGATCACTGTTGTAACGATCGGACACCTCTTGCAAGGATTCGAGTCGAGGTATCTGGACTTTATTGACGTGGTCTTGAGCGGTCGTCGATTTCTCTAGCGCCGCGAGTGGATCGGCGGGTCCGGCGTTGGGGTCAGTGTCTACGCGCCGTGCGTCAGAACTGGAACAGGGCGGGGGAGGGGAGGTGGGCAAAAAGAAATCATCGTTGTCCGCGTACCGTGTATCGCGAAACCACCGTTCTCTTCAGGATCCCATTCCTCGTCTTTCTGTCTCGCACCCGAGACGACAACGTAACGGGTATTCTGCGGTGGACGTGAGACAGGCGGCCCAAGTGTTCACGGGCAGACAAAACCAACCTTGGGGTCCGTATGAATCTCAAACCAGCCATCACACAGATGACATTTGCATCGAAAGGAATAGATGGGCGTGGAGTAGTACGACCCGACTTTCTTCTTCTCTGCATTGTAGCGTACGCCCATCCCGATGTGGTTGTTGCACGTTCCACTTTGAGGCGTATAGGATATGAGCGGCGGGTGGAGGAGAAACGGCGGTTTGGGGACGTACCACCAGATGTTGAACGGCAGCTCGAAACGGGTTATCAGGATGCCCTTGTCGAGTTTCCTGGCCCGATCGCCCAAGGCGTGTTTGCCTGCGAATGAGGTGAGCCAAGGTACTTGACACGAAGCAGAACGACGACCTCTGTAGGCGTTGAGGCTCTTGTGTTTCTCGCCATCGTAATCTGGGGGGTAATACTTGTTGAATCCTGATGAGGGGTGAGTGGGAGCCTAGGGTAGTTCGGCAGACCCGACTTTCCTTGCATGACGGTCGCTGTCCAAAAGGTGATAATCACGTGAGTACCTAATTAGCTAAACTTACGGCTCTTGCCGAGCATAGTTTCTTTGAACCTTAATCTTGATTTCCTCATCATCATCCAAAAGCCTTGGGTACGTCGTGACCCCGCTGTCGTTTTTCTTGCACGACTCACCCATCATTCTAGTCACCTTCTGACTCATTCACCACATACACACCCCCATTCAGAATGAGTTACGTCGCCAAGGACGAGAAAGCCTACGATGCAGCCGGCGCCGTCCCCGCTGCCAAAATCCACAAAATCCGCATCACGTTGACGAGCAGCAACGTCAAAAACTTGGAAAAGTGTGCGCAGCCTCGTTTTCCTTTCCTACTTGTCGTCGCTTGTGTCTCACGTGGACTCTCCAGTCTCGACGGATCTCATCAACCGTGCCAAGGACAAGCAGCTTCGCGTCAAGGGGCCGGTCCGCCTTCCAACCAAAGTCCTCAAGATCACTACTCGCAAAACGGTATGTCTTGCTTGCTTCGTATGCACTCGATTGCTCATCTCCCGTCTTCCAGCCTTGTGGTGAGGGTTCAAAGACCTGGGACCGTTACGAACTCAAGGTTCACAAGCGTCTCATTGACCTCCACTCTTCGAGCGAGATCGTCAAGCAAATCGTAAGGAGAATGGTTACTGTGCATTGATACCACTCTGACAGCAATTGCTCAGACTTCCATTAGCTTGGAACCCGGTGTGGAAGTCGAGGTTACCATCTCCTCATAAGTCCATGTTGTACTGTATGGTGTATGTACCTATGACCATGGGTCGACAATTCAATCCTTGCAGAAAATTGAGCCAAGAAAGTGAGTTATTATGCATGGTAGGTCTCATGAGCGTAACAGCTGTCCAGTCTGTACATAAATTACCATACAGCGATGTCTCTAAGGTATCATCAGGAAAGTGCAATCCGAATCTACGGAATATAAAGTGGTGAATGTGATGCATACATGAGGTCAACATGAGGGGAATAGTCACAGGTATACAGCATAAGATCCAATGACTGGCCGGTGGTCACTCCGACCCTCTAGGAGACGCATCCCCCGGTCGTCCAAACTGCTGTAACTCAGACAGATGATATCGCCTTTGGCAGGATGGGGCACAAGGTTGTGTGTTGACACAGCGGATTCCTGGGTGGCAATACTCTGGGAGGTGTCTCTCCGAAAGGGAAAGAAACGCCACCGAGTCGAATATGGTGGTGTTGGCAAAGGATCCTTGGGAGGAATTGGTGGTGGACACTCGAGACCATCACTTCTAAGCATGGGAAGCGACGGGAGCGAGGGTGGATCCGATCCGGCCTTCTGAGTTGGCGGAGCGTCCGTGGAAGAGACCCGCGTGGAGTCATCGGAGCCTGGTGTCGGTGGCCGCATAGAGATGTGGCCATCGTCTTGTACCTGATTAACGGCTTCTGTCGACATGGTTCGAGCGGGAGCCCAAAGTGGCTTGGGTATGCTCAATGACAGCGGCCGGTTTCCCGATGTTGTCTTCATCGCCGGCCGACTGAAGTAGTCTTGTTTGGCAGAGAAAGTAACCTCAGAATTCGGCGAGCCTCCAGAGTCGCGGCGGGCTCTAACTGAAAACGGCCGAATAGCTTGAGATATTAGGGTACCGACTCGGGTCCGTTGTCTTGCCATCTCGACTATATCTGGCTCCGCATCATCAGGTTTGACGGTCGACTTCCATAGAATGCGGTCGCACCTGCAACCATCTCAGGATCAACCAGTAATTCATTTCCACTAGAAATTATACTAACCAACTAGGAACCCGTTGTTTGTGAGAAGAATCATAGGCGGCAATGTCGTCTTCATCATCATGAGGGGCCTCGACGGGCGTTGAAGGAACAGACTTGACAGAAAACCCCCGTGAAGATGGTCGAGGGATAAAGATACGCTGCTTATCGGGTGGTTCCAGCAGCAGTCGGTTTATCTCGGGTGGAAGTTCAATAGGGCTTGGTGGAAGATCTTCAAACGAAGGTCCCGAAGAGGGAGGGTGTTCAACGATATCGGGAGATTTCGACCCTGGCACGACATCCCGCGGACCACGCTTGTTCCGCAACCATACTGGAGGCGCTCGAGGGACAACGGATGGCGAGAGGAGCGCCTTCCACTTTGCTTTCGCTTTCTGGGCAGCTACAGCCAAGGTTACGCGTCCACCATCGCCTACAGTCGGATTCGAGGGAACAGTAGCGAAGTAATCGTCGTCTTCGGGCTCCGAGACAACGCCCCTGGAGTGAGCGGTCCACCCGGACGATGCAACCGAACGCGATTCGCCCTCAACATCCTCCCCGTTTTCTTCCTCTTCGCCGTCTCTCTCAGTCTCGTTACCGTCTATGGGAGAGCGCCTGCTACGCCGTCGTTTTGTTTTGGAACGGCTCGCCACATTGTACTTGAAAGTTGGCGGAAAGTTAATAGGCGCTTCGTGGAAACCAGAAAATGCCGAATTCGTCTCCATTTGCCGTTTCAGTTGATCAAACGCAAATGCATGCGCATAATCTGCGGGTAACTATGCTTAGCCCAGCTCACGGGTAATCAGGGAATCACAAGGAGACACGTACCATGTCTAGAAATCAGCCAATCAGCATGCAATCGGGTGATATCTAATCGGAAATTTAAGTCGCCGCAGAGGAATGTATAGTCGAATTTGTCTGTGATATCTGATGGAGTGTAAGATCACGCTGTTCGGAGGTCATTTGCATGTCTGATCACCTTCTTTTGACATTCTGGAGTCATGGGGCTGCAGAAAATCGTCTACCGTAAGCCCAGCCTAGGAACGAGTCAACTAGCATCGTGGGCACATCATGAACAAACCGACCTTGATCTTCGCTAAATTTGCGAGCCGGTGATGAACCTTGCCTTCGTGCGCTACAAACACAATGTCGTGAAGTGAATGGCTACAGTAACACGCTACACACCAGCCAGATGAGCGTTCAAGAACAAGAAAGTGGAACCATCGATTTTAAGGCTGATACCGACACCACCCTTATTACCGACACGTCCACCGATTAAACCAGCAGTAACAGCTGATTTTGAGAATCCTGCAAGAAGCGTAAGCGGGTAACACTCCCATGCAGACACTAACTTGCCTTCGACTAGCTCACGTAAGTCTCTGTGAATGTAGACCGAAAGGTATAATCCCATCATCCTCTCTTTCACCAGTGGTACATAAGGTCCCATTTCCGACTCTTTAACGGTCACACGACGATGCAGCGAATGACGTTTTGGCGAAGCAGAGATGTCTTTGAGTGCATATTCTCCGTGTAGCTGAGGATTTGCTTGCGTTCGATGGCACAACCAGCGTTCAAGCATAGATGTCCAACCAGCGTGATTAGAGTTCACTACGATTTCGTCTGGAAGATCGTCGGAGCTTTTCCATCCACGGCTAGCCTCATCTCGCTCCTTGTCCTTGCGCTTGAGGCTTTGCAAATGGTGGAGGGATCCCCCGTAGTCCTTTTCATCACTCTTATCCTTGTCTTTCTCCTTATCGGGTACTCCAAGTTTGATGCCAGCACCAAGACCCATGGGTATACCTGCGGAACTGTCCATGATCATACACGGAGTACAGTCCAAGGTCCTTACCGAGCGAGCTTGGGCACTCTTGCCCTGCTCTTCAAAAAAGGTCAGCTTGGCTGGGCCCAATACAGAGGAACCGAAACCACCCACACCACGACAAGATGATACGGATGCACAGGCTCTGTAGACATTACAGGGAAGGTTGGCGCGTCGTCTGGGGCGTGGCTGTGGTTTCCGTGTGGGAACACTGCACCCAGCAGTTCTTCCAAGTCACCCTATGCACCAATGTAGCTAAATTTGGACCTACAACCTCAGACGTACCTTTGGCAACGAGTCGTGCATATTCCATGTTAATATCCTGATCTTCAGAAACTTTGGATGTTTCCGTGAAGAGTGGAGCCTGGGTGATGGAAAGGCGACGTCATTTTGAGGGAAAGATGGTAAAGCCGCTGTTCCAGGAGACGCGGGGAACAGAGACTGTAATCTCGTGAAGACGGTCTGTTGACCTAGATGGAATGTATGATTCACGTCAAACGTGACGAACGAGTCGGAAACTACCTTGACGCGTTGAACGAAGTTGTTGGGGGATAGTTCGGGGTTGCTGGGGGACGTTTGTGAGCATCGTATGCCCTAAAAATCGGGCCAAATGGCCTGTTCTTAAGGCTGTCGAGGCAGTGGTCCCGAAGGAAGGGAAGAGAACATCAGCGGTGATTGTGGTCAGTGTTAATTGAACCTGTTCGATGCAGTTCTGATTATGTAACCAAGCTCCCTGTCTTAGTGGCTGAGGTAGTGTAAAAATGGTACAGTCGATCAAGAACGAAATGGTCGGCAATCGTGGTATCTGCCTCAAGGGAATGCCATCGTGGACATCCTCATCAGTCCAAATGTAGTTCATGTTCACCGCCCAACGGTACCCGGTGTCCATACTTGCACCGTAGGCTGTTCTGGCCGTAAGCATCTATCGTTGTCAGCATGTCTTCCACCCTCGACCCAACGTGGATGACCCGAGGCAAAACGCTTGTAAACACCCACAGTTACAACAGCTACTTTTGCTGCCGTCCAGCGAGCCAGAGCGGTGCACAGCCCGCTTTGTGCCGCTCTCATTTCTTCTTCGGGGCAGTGCGTTCATTTGTCGAGAAGGATCTCGCCCGACTTTCCCCTCCGCGGCTGAGAGGTGAGTTCCTTCCAGGCCCAACGGGGAAGCTTACCGACATTCTTGATCGAATGCATATCAAGAATTGGATGTTCTGTTGATAAGGCATATGTCCAGTGTATTGAGGGTTTTGGATCAATACCATATTGATTCTCAGCCGGGTGCTAGCGGACCCTGAAGGAACTGGAACAAGGGAGTGATATAGTGATCGACAGGCGCTGCTCGCTTTCCCAGGGAACGGTACAAATGAAACCTTTTCGTTACAGTCGAGAATACGTGGCTTCAAAACAGAAACAGAGGCCTGTGAATTTGAGTCAGGCTGTACCCAGCACGATGAACCACGACGAGGCTTGAGCGACGTTGATGTGGGCGAAAAGAGCGTGGCACTTCCATGACGCAGACTCGTGTTCTTAAGTATCAGCGTCACCGCACCGTTTCTCTGGCAGTAGACAGAACAATGAAGAACGCACGTCAGCTGGCTGGCCGAGGCCCGAAATAATTACAGAGAGTCCAGAAGCGACGCCCCACAGACCACCTCCACACTGGAGACACACCGTCATCCCCTATACCTAAATTAATCCGACATCATCCTGCTACCTTCTGGAATCCTTCTTGAAGTATTCACTGTTTATCGCAGTTGCCTGTGCCATGTCGAATATAGTCTCTCCCACACCGAGAAAACGCTCGGCCAGAGAGCGGATGGTTGAGTCCGAAATCCTATTTGTCTCGACGCTAGAGTCAAGTGGGTCAACTTCAGAGAATGAAAATATGGAAAATGAAACCCACGTGAACCCACTCGAACGTCGAATGCCAGCAATAACCGTCGACACTAAGATGGCGTCTGCAGTATAATGGACAAAGCGGCCAAGAACCATGTTGTGGTGGAAGAAGTTTGCGATTAGTGAGGATGTTGAGACGAATAGTAGACACCACAACAGCGTCTGTTAGAGATTGAATGTGAGACGATGGCTACTTTGCCGGTCCAGGACGTGTGTGCGCCGGCCGAAGATGACTAGAAAGGAAATCTCCTATCTCCTAAAAGGCTGTATACCGCCAGTCCGAACTTGAACTGTCCAGATTTTAACCCTGATTCAAGACACCGTCCCGACACGTACATTTGTGCCAATGCACACAGAGACGGCACTACGGGGCCAGCAGGTAGTGCTGGTCCCATCGACTCCAGATCATGTCGAAGTATACAACCTCCATACTGTCATGCTTGCTACTCACTTACTCAATCGCATTAGAGGTATTATCATTGGATGACTGATCCGAGGCTGCTCAAGGATACAGGTACTGACCCCCTCACCCTGGAAGAAGTATATGAAATGGAAAGTACGTTCATCACGACACCGGATCGTTTGAATACAAAGCTAAGCTCATGCAGAGCACTGGCGAGAAGATCGTGATAGTAAGCGGCGCTAGGCTCAGCTCGGGCAGATATACACCTGATATCATGTGGTAGAGCTAACGTTTATCATTCTCGCGAATGGGGAGGGTGACATTACATCCCTTCCAATGGTTGGCGACGTGAACGTTTTTCTCAAAGGCGATGCAAGTGACGAAGAATTTGAGGCGGAAGTCGGTGTGATGATCGCAGGTATGTGGTTGTAGAATCTTTGAATCATGTACAAATCACTGCCTCCAGATGAGTGTTATCGGGGGAAGGGCCTCGCTCTCGAGGCACTGAGGCTTATGTTGTCATACGTGACCGGGTCACCTGCACTCTTTGCGAGCCCACCGCTATCAGCGGTGCCCGACCCGCCTTTCCCCTTTCCAATACGACCGGATAGCCTGGTAGTACGGGTAGGCCAGGAAAATGGGGCCAGCACCAGATTGTTTGAACGGCTTGGCTTCGTAGAAACCAAGGGGGTTAATGCGTTTGGAGAGAAAGAGATGCGGCCAAGGCTGGCTGCTTGTGGAACCATTCTCTCACCCTCCTAAGTATCTATATTTGGATTCTATTATCCGAGTCATTGGGCTGTGAATCCGAAGATCGCCCCCCCAACCCTATAAAAGCGGGCATAGAAATTTCCCAAGGGTTCGCGCGGCTTGGTCACTCACCGCCATATCAACAATACCTTCGTACCAGGTTGTCCGAGAATCAACCAAGTGAAATAGTGAACACAATTGTTCAAGAGTCCATTCCTCAAAGAGAAGTCAGAAACATACGTCCAAGCCCCGCCAGCTTCAAGTTGCCCACCTCGTGCTTGATCAGATAACAGAGTTGGTCCGCAATTGTTTGTGTGTGTTTGCTCTTTTGCTTACTCATACAACGCGGCACTGCCTTGGTTTAAATAGCAGGCGCGTCCAATTACATACTTAACGTGTCTCGCGTCTCCGCACACCATGCCGCAGTGAGTACTATCAATCCTCAACATCAACAATGTATTCTCGTTTATCTCGATATGTTCAGCGAATCGAGGATTTACGGGCATATATCTGGCGTCCATTTTGGTGCCACTTTCAAGAACAGGTGAGCGTTCACCCTTCACTTCCTAGTTCTGATTCACTGTCCAACTTCCAGGGACGAGCTAGTCAAAGCTGGCGTGCATGCTCAGAGTCAAGCGGGAATCCATGGAGATTCCAGTGAAGACGGAGGTGCATTTTCGATTTGCATTTCTGGGGGATACGAGGACAACAAAGACGAAGGAAATAAGATGTATGTCACTTGACCTTCATCCAGAGCCACGCGTCCTCATTGCTACTTGTAGCATTTACGTCGGCTCAGGTATGTTGTATGTAATGACTCAACACATCATTAAATGACAGAATATTAGGAGGACAGGATGCGAGCGGAGTATGTCCGTTCGTTGTAGACAAAACTTCGTGCCGCTAACGTCCTCCCAGCAGCAAATTGCAGACCAATCGTTCGAAGATTCTCGGAACAAATCTCTACAAGTGGGTTCTCCAAAAATTGTATATGGCCGTGCCTCACATTCCTTCAGGTTTCCTTCAAGACAAGGAGGCCAGTACGAGTGATCCGAGGCAAAAATAAAAACAGTCATTATGCGCCGGGTCGGGGGTGAGACATGCACTGATCTTGATGGTTATGCAAGGACTCATGTTTGTTGGCAGGTACAGATATGATGGGCTCTACCTAGTAGATTCAGTGAGTGGCATCTTTGCCTCATGGCACTACTTTCTTATTCTTGCCCAGGCCACCATGAGACGAGGGAAGGGAGGTTACAACATGTGTTTCTTTGAGCTTAGCGTAAGGATCACAACCTACCCAGTTACCCTCACTAAATTTCGGACCATTAGAGAATGGTGGAAGAGGGTGATGGCCCTGTGCCTGGCCGACGCCTCCTCACTTTGAAGAAGATGGCTGGCATGCGCAGAAAAGCAGGAAATAAATAAAACTTGCCTTCTCGCCTCGTTGGTCCCACGTTGCAATGCTTTCTTGTTCTGCTCATGCTATCGATATACCAAATCTAGCTGTGTGCCTCGTCTTTCCCCTGTCCATTAAAGTATTCCTAGTGGCTGGATCCAAGTTCTATGGACCAGGGTATATGTCACCCAGTGTTCCGATGTACAGTAATATGAGACGTCCTTTAAAACATATGCGTGAATTGAGTGACCTCCAACACCATCTTGTCATACGTTGAGGGAAGTTGACGGACTGATGGACAGGACAAAACAAAATCTCGAGCGAGAAAGGACCAAAACAAATAACATAAGGAGTCTGAAAACCGCAGCAGACATCATCGCAGAACTAAACGACCGTAGTTGTGAAAGACCGGACTGATGGAGCGTCCTATGGGTAATCGGTGATGCTCGTCAGATGCACCATATAAATCGATGACGAGACTGACCACCAACAATATGCACATGGTCAGACAAATTTGTGCGTATCTGGATCATCTACAAGGATAGAAAATGCAGAGTTCGTGCTCAGTACCCGTCCGTGATTTCTTCGTCAGGAATGCTGACGATACTCTGCGGACGCGGCTTCGAAAGCGGAGCGCCTTCAAGGAGGTTGACGATATCTTCAATGTCAGTTCCGGGAGCAGTGAGTTCGACTTTGAGACTGTCCCCATTGCCGATTACTACTTCACTAGCATGTGATTCAGCGGGTTTGGGAACGACGTCCTCATGAACTTCCAAACGGACTTGTTCATGTTCAGGTGCAGCTTCCTCTTGAAGACTCTGGGTAACATGCTCGTCACCGTGAACCTCGTCTTCGGCAGGATGTTCATCTGCCTGCTGCTCAAGATGAACCTCAGGGTCAGAACGCACCCCCTCGTCTGCTGCAGGATCGTGCGTTGCATCACTGAAGACTTCTGAGTGGCCCTGAGTATCTTCTGGTGATCCAACGTCCGAAAACGCGGCTGTCCCTGACTCATGTCCATTCTCTATATGATCGGCCACGAGGTGGTCCGAGTTCCGGGGGAGCTCGGAGGAAACAGAAGCAGGATCAGACTTGATTCCCCCCTTCGTATTGGCCTCCTTCGCTTTCACGGGTATACGCCCAAGCTTCAGCTTCAACAGCCCTCGAGGAGTCGAACCAGGAGCGCCGGCTGAAGTGGATTTTACCACTCTTGCAGGGCTCGGAGCAGCGGGAACCGCCGTACGCGCTTTGGACAACGATGCAGCTGTAGGCTTGCTCAGCCTCTCTGCCGCATCGCTACTCAGGGTTACTTTCTTAACGGGAGGCGGGGGTGGCGGAAGAGCATTACGAGAACGTGCAAGGGACGCGGCAGTAGGAGCGAACAGACCGGAAGACGGTGTCTTCGGTCTTGCAACGGGCTGGTTTTGTGCGGCTGATGATTTGGGACGCGAGGGGGTCGATGGTGCAGTTCTAGGAACCGGACGTGCCTGGCGTGTCGTAGAAGCATTCGATGCGGCGGACTGGCCAGTATGTTGGGATCTGAGAGGTTGCGAAACAGATGACTGGAGAGACGTCTTCGGAGGAGAGCTGACCAAAGACTTGGTAGAGGAGCTGATGGGGATAGAGGAGCGGGTTTTTTTGGGAGACGCTGCTGCTCGCCGCGTTCCCGTTGTAGGTGTCGACTTCCCAGTAGCGACAGCTTTTCCTTTGGATGGAGGAGACTTTACTGGCTCGGGTGATGCAGGAGTCGGAGTGGTAGGGATGACCGAAAGTGGAGCGGGGTCGGGGATGGGCTGAGGGCTCACGACGGGAGACTTGGACATGCTGGAAGACGGTGAACTGGAGAGGGTGGGTGCGGCTGGTTTAATATCAGCGGAAGCCACGGGTTTGGGTGGCCATTCCCTCTTCTCCTTCACTTCTTCTTTCGCAGCATCACCGGCTATCTGTGACGAGACGCTAGAGCTGCGTGGGACCACGGGGAGAGCGGGCGAAGCCTGTCGTTTTCCCTGCTGCTCAAAGCGGCCGATGAGTTTGGCGACACTCTGGCGTGGTTTCTCGTCGGGCAGAGGCCTGTGAGAGCAGGATGAAACATTGTCAGTACGAGATCGGACCAGGAAACAGGAACAAGGAACGAGGACTAACATCTCGCACTCTCCTGGAGTTCAAGAAGGAAAAAGAAAAAGAAGGAAATACAAACTTGTGTGTCTGTGCAAGTGAGCAAGTAAAGAAAAGTGGTCAGGACGATGGTTGCGGTTGCTTGGCAAGTCCGGGTCTCGCACTCGGTCCCGCTTTTGGTAGCGGTATCAATGATATAAAACATGGTCATTGTCAACTCGACCCTGCCAGCTGTGCAGTGTCCAACTGTCAACTCAACATCCAATGTACCTGTATTATACGTCAAGAAAGCCAGTTCTCCAACGTTTCCTTCAGCGCAACTCTCGACGTCTCAGTGTGCCAGAAATGACCTGCACCCGTCACGGTCACTATCCTCAGCTGCGCCCGGACACCCTCCGTCGTCTTGAGTGACTCGGTCCAGGTGTCATACTGGGAGTGGCTCGTAAAGTCATCCCGGTCTCCGTGAACAATGAGCAACCGAGCGCGGACGTCACGCAGCAGCGACGTCAGTGCTGAGGAGTACATCTTCGAATGAAACATGGTCAACATCCCCCTCGGTCCGAGAGGATACGAAAGCAGCACGTAGGAGGTCTTGATGTGCGGGGGTAACATGGGGTGCAGAGTCACTATCAGCGAACCATAAGAGTACCCCTATTGTTTCAGTTCGACGCGAGTTGCATGCACATTCTCGAAGGACGGCGCACGATGAAGGTTACAGAGTTGACCTGCACATGTCCCTCCAAGAAATGTCGAACCAACGCTTCCAAATCGCTGCCTTCCGTCTTTCCCGTGAAAGAGGGCCAGCCAGTTGACTTTCCGACGCCCCGAGAGTTGTAGTACACCACATAGAAATCATCAGTGTCTTGCAAACACTTGACAATGGTCTGAACAGTCCTGTACCAGTCAAGTCGCGCAGCGGTCCAACAAGAAGCACGTTGCACTCACGAGTCGTACATACATCCGCCAAGTCGTGACCATGGGTGGAGGCAGAATGCAACTCGGGTGCATCGTGGTTCCTGCTCGGGCCGTGAGGTGGCGACTTCGAGCGCAACACCTGTCTTGAGCTGGGTAATTTCGTGGAATGTGGCCATCACCGTGAAGGCTGCTGAATTTTATAGCTTCATACGCTTGCAACCCTGGTCGCTACAACCAAGGATTGAACACCTCAGTACCAACTTCCTTTTCAAGGTGCACTAGTGACACCGCATCGTGCAACTCTTGGATCATACCCCAAACCTCTGAGGGCCCTGGCAGTAGGCGACACTAGCTGTTCTGCCCGTATGGTGTCTGATCAATCCTTTCAACAGTCACAATAGATGGCAGAGACTCTCTTGTCACTCTTACTCGTCAACTCGTCCGCCAAAGGACCCAGTCTAGTGTTCAGATGGCCGCCGGTACCAGAGTCGACATCTAGGCTCATACGTCCGTTGCCTCATACCTGTGGTTCAGAGCTCGACAACCCGTGGAGGGCAGCCCATCACAATGCCACCTCCACGGGCACTTCGGATGGATTCGAAGACCGCAGTCACTCTCACCACGGCCCTGACACGGACGACTGTGTATGGCGGATGCCGTCCGGGTTACGCGACCGAGCAAGGTCTTTTTCCAGAAACCCACAGCTCCCTTCATCCGGCCGCAATTCTCCTTCCAAAGGGGATGCATTCGATGACGAATATGAAGAAGGCGCAGTGACCGACGAATACCACAGCATCTTCAATTATCCGACGCAGTTTTTATCCAAAATGCTGTGTCCGCAGAGAGCCCTATGCCATCAGAAATTCGAGCTCATCATCGATGATCTGGTATTCATCGGTCATCCGGTCTCAGCAGAGGACGATGGGACTTGGCGCTTTAAATCGGAGAAGAGCAAGTCCAATTCCAGGGGAAGGGGTTCACGAAATCGTGATGCGGATGACAACAGATCCGAGAGGTCTGTCAACGGGGAACTACGCCCTGCGCCTCTGGGCCATAATTCGTGGCTGCACATGTTCCATTTTGTTCTGGTCTTGGATTTGCCTGATCCATCGTCGTCAGCAACCGGTAATATCACCAAGTACTTCCATGCGATCTATGAGCAAATTGTGTTCACGGTCACAGCAGTACTATTTCAAGAACAAGTAATTTCTAACTTCGTGGAGGCAGAGTGTGACATCCTAGGCACTTTGGAGGCGGATTACATCGCCAAAGGTATCGAACTTGTGAGATCCCACTCAAACCAAGCTGACAGCATTAGGCGAGGTTTTCTCGAAATATGTCTCGCACGCCCTTCAAGATTCTTCCATTGCAGCGACCATGAAAACACTCTTCGAATCTATCAAATCATCCACAATGGCATGCATTACTCTGAATAACCTTCCCTTGGAGTTGCAACTCCCTCCTTACTTAGACCACCTTCTACATATCGAAGAAGAGTATGAACTTGACTTTGTAGACCATCGGGAAGACGAGGACGAAGCAAGAGTGTGGGGTCCCGATCTCAGTTTGGGATGGCGCCTGCCTGCACTAGCTCCATGGAAGAGCCTGCTTCTGCTCGATGCCGACGATGCTCTCCGCCCATACGCAAATCTCAGAGGTCCACACGTCAGACCCGAGGAGAGGGGCTATGCAGACCGTCTAATCAAGTTTCTGGAAACTGCCTCTGTCACTCTTTCGTACGTTCGCCTTCTGAAAGATACATCACCCGCGTTGACATCTGCATTTTACAGGGTTGCAGACATGGCGAGTCTGTTGGACTGGGACCTGGAATCTGAAGCATTTCCAACAGTCCGTTGGCTTGTCCATCACAGAAGAGCAAAGCTTGTGGACGTCGTTCACAGCGGGTTAAAGACGATCTTTACCCTTTCGCCCAAGTTTGATACTGCGTGCGTGGATACCCTGTCTTAAAAAGAGAGACTTCCATCTCAATCCACTCAATCAAGGTTGTCTCGATTATCCACCGAATTCAAAGAGGTGTTTCCTCAACCTATCGTTCCGCCTCTTCCATCTCTCCTCGCAACCATCTCGGCGGCTAGCTCCAAACAAACCGATAACCATTTCTTTGCTGCTGTCGTCCGTTCCAAAGAACACATTCCTTTATATCATGACGTTGTGCTCTGGATGCTGAAGCACGATCTCTTATATAATCTCCATCTCCACGTGCGGATCATCGCGACGTCGGAGCTCAAAGTTCACGTCCGTGAGGCTCATGAACGGAAACTAGAGCGATTGGGTTATCGACAAGTTCGCGGACGCCGGCCAAGCGAGCTTGAGCCCGACTCGCTCATGGACAGGAGACCCGGCAATCCTGGCATTGCATGGTTGTCATTGTCACCGAAGAGCGCACGACGTTATACCAGGCGTATTCCTTCCGTCGAGTCAGAGTTGGCCAGTTCGGCTGCCGGATCGTATGTGGATAAGGACGATGAAGATCTCACCGAGGAATCCGACGAGGACAATGTTGGATGGGGAACTGCCGAGGATACTGTGTCTCCATCTATGATAAGTGATCCGGGGACCGCATCTCCCTTGGAACGGAAGTGGCTTGCCGCGATGTCGGAGGGCAAGGAAGAACATATTGCAAGACGATTCGAGCTGTAAGCATCTCGAACAGTCGGACGACAGTCTTCCTGACTTGTCTCGCAGAATAAACCAATACTTTGACGGGAAGCGGACTGAAGATGAGATTCTCTACCGGGCAGAGATATCAAGGAAGCAACTTCGCGAAGTATTGCATCATTACGAGGAATATGTGCGGCTTCCCTCACTGTTCAACATCTATTTGGCCTAACCCTTGCACAGTTGCAAACATTCCTACATCCCGCCTGATCTTTAATCTACACGTTTGTCATTGCGCAGTTTCTGGTTCACGAATTTCTATGCATAATCATTGTGTACCCATCCGAGAATGCGTTCGGCCTTGCTGCAGTCGAAGAAGCCCCTCCCCCCATTCTTTACCCATTCTTCCCTCACTGGAACATCCGGAAAGTACTTTTGCTTTAGCTCCAGCCAGTCTTCGTCAGCTGCGACCTGGGGCGCAGTAATGAAAAACTTCTCATGCCCCTTCCACTCGTCATTCTCCACTGTCACGGCCCTCAGAAACGCCTCTGCAGACGAGTCTTCTTGGACGTAACTCCAGAGCTCACCCTTTGAGTTCTCATAGTCCTTCCGGTAGCCTTCAGTCCTCGATGGGACTGACCAGTGGTGTCGAAGGCTAGCCACTCGCATATTCGGGTACCTTCGAACGATCGTATCGGCTTGCATCTCGGCGACTCTGCAAGATACACACATCTCTAGTGAGATCAACCACTTTCGAGAAATCAAGGAGGGTTTTCACAAATTTGAAAGCCCATATGGTTCATCCGGGAGCGTTGGATGAAGCTCATCTATCGGGAAGTAATCGAACTGTGGCTCAACACTGTAGCCGGCACGGAGGACGTTCGCGGACGACGCCTGCGCCACCCGCTCTATCCCGAGCTGACGACAACACGAACCCAGTTGGCCATACGCGCACGCGGGATAACAGACGACTTACTTCTGCAGCGGCGCGCAACACGTTCCAGCTGATCACCACGTTGCTGCGACACAGAAAGTGTTCATCCCACGAGCAAGAGCGTCTGGTGGTACTGGAGACGTCTCACCGGTTGTGCGTGTTCACTTTGTAGTCGATCGGTTGACGGATGGCAGCGAGCTGCACAATGGCGTCGCAGCCTTGGAATGCCTCTAGGACCTCCTCAAAGTTGGTCATGTCTGCGAGGTGAAAGACGAAATGCGGATCGTGGCGGAACTCGGTGTCTTCTTTGGTGATGGTGTCGATTCCAACGACGATATGGCCGGTCTGGAGGGCCCGCAAGACAACGCGTTGGCCAACGAGGCCGTTACATCCGGTCACTGCGATCTTCATCACGTAGCTGGGGAGGGAGTCGAGAGGATACCATTCTCACGGCCTGCCACCCCAGTGAAGACATACGGGGGCTATAATAAGCACACATCTCGGTCGTTCTCGGGAAACGAGTAATCGCGACGACTCACATGCACTGTATCAGGCAACACGAGGCTCGACCGCCGCACCGTGCGTGGTTAACGTTGATTGACCGCGTGATGTCACAAAAGCGTACCACGGAAACGATAGAACACTGGACTATATCGCAGATCTCTGAGTAGTTGGTACAGATACACTTCGTTCTCGGCGGCATTCCTACTCGGAATCGGCGTTAACCTTGAGCTTCCGCATGGTAAATAAATGACACATGTATAGTCCTAAAGACTAGGGGTCATCAAGGAACAGAATGGAAAAAGCAAATTATCCTAGCAATTGGTAGAGCTTGGAGAAGCCCCAAAGAGCTGACCTGAGATTCCTAGGCACATGATCTGTTTGGAACACTGGGAAGATGGCCAATTTGCAGAAATGTACATATATATCCATATTTGCATTTGTTTGAATCTGCACATGAACTCACTTTTCATTGACACACAGTATTTTAGTGTTGTTTATAGTGCATTCAAAATGACAAATGACAAATTGAAATTTAATATTAGGATTTAATTGTAGTTTAAATTTGAAACCCCCAACAGCAATAAAATCTTCATAGAAATAAGATCTACTGTTTGGCCTGCTGTACCTCACAAAATGGTGGACAAAATAATAAATGTAACAGTTTATAAAAGTTTGCATGAAATTTCAGATTTCACAAACTACTTCTCATTCATTTGAAGTATCAAATTTCAGCCAGCTATCAGACTCTATCATATCAGGCACTGGCAGTGGACTTGTACACAACTTCAAGTTGAACAAGATGGACAACATCAATATCCTCTTCATTGAAAATGGTAGCCAATCCCACTTTCTTTTTATCCTGCAGGAGGACATTCAAAGATTCATGCTCTCACCATATAAATAACTAAGATTCATATTTGTGTACACAAACTTGTGTTTTCTGCAAGGCCCCAAGGATCTCCTGTTGATGACAACACCAGGTTCACCAACATTTGCAATGCATACTACTATATCATTGATGGTAAGATTATCTTTTTTGTGACTTTACCACTGTTACACTGTGTTTCCATAGCCACCACATATTGTTACCCTGTTTTGTTGACTACTAGTACACTCTTCTAAGCTCTGAATGACAAAGTTGCCTTGTCTGCTGACCTGCACCAAATAAACTGGATGCAAGATTATGGACTTAGTACCAGCCTATATAGACATTTGACCCAAAATTCAAGATCTCACATTTTCCCATAGTCCAAATGCTTAGGACTAGATAGCTATATTTCCATTCACAGGTCAAGTATAAATTAAATGTTTCTCCCAACATATCTGTGGTATTACTTACAACTACATACATAGCAAAACATTTTCTTAATATCTTTGTAAATACAAAGCTAGCTAAGTGTCAGAGAGGAAGTTGAGCATGTGATCTTGCACAGCATGAGTCATTGCCAAGCCAAATCACATAAGGCAATTTGATAGGAGATTTGTAATTCTTTCTATGGTGATGCATAGCCCTTTCCTTGATTCAGACATGAAATGAATGACCTATATTTAGCTATCTGATTTGTAAGCATAACTCAGCTTGAATCAGCAGCACAGCCCCTGTAATTATGTATATAAGAAAGACAGTTTGGGCCCTTCAGGACATCATCTTCACCAGTAGATCAGCATCTGAATAGACAGAATAACACTTTAAGTCATGGAACTCAAGAAGAGCACAGCAAATAAAGTTTAGGAAGCTCATGGAGAGTTTCCCTTAGTGAGAAAGTCCCCCTTTAGAAAACTAGCAGAGACTCTAAAGGAGCAGATTTCCACAACCTTTGGACACTGTAGATGTAGTTGCTAGAAGCAAAAATTCATATCTACAGTTACTAAGGGTGTGTACAGTATATACATATGCAGGACCTCTTGTGGGAGAAAACTCCAGAACAGACAACACAAGAGAATAGATCCCTAGTAGCTTTTGTATTCCTAGGTGTAGTATTTCTAGAAATCTATTGAAAGTCTATTGAGATAGCATAATTCAATTAAATCCATACTAACATGAACCCACCAGGTGTGTAATCACTAGGTAAACATTATTAACCAGACACTCTATAGGAAGTTTTCTTTACTTTTGACCCCCTTAACCTTGTTGAGAATCAACAAACTCGAATCCACATTATTGACCAGACTAAACCTTTGAACCCACTGCTCAGTACTAGTAGATCTAGTTATTATTTTATCTAGGCTGAATTAGATATTCCCTAGCTTATAGTTTGTGTTGAGAATTCTGGTATTTCATATTCAGATATTCAATTTCTGATACCAGATTCTAGAGTGGTCTATGACCTTATCTTTATGCTATCCATATTACTCACCATTATTAGATAAGTTTCTCTTATCTTTGATCTAGACCATAACATCATTG